>WNWK01004308.1:0-143414 GCA_009830355.1 Cherax destructor | reverse complement strand
GGGGGAAAAGCCGTTGAAAACAAACAATAAGTGTCAGCCCAAGCCGTTCAACTGCCTCCCAGCATACATCGGGGGGATTACCAAACCCCCGGCTGTCTTCAGGAAAGGGACAGGCACCTGAAGTCGGTACCTGACCAGCAAGGCTGTGGTTCGTACGTTGGACGGGTGTGCCCAGAGAACAACCTGGTTGATCAGGTTTTGATCCAACATGGGGCATGGTCAAGAGGGGCCGCAGGGGGCGTTGACCCGGAACTCTCCCAGGATACCCAAGATCTGTTTGTGATCGATGCATGCGGGGCAAAACGTTGTCAATAAATTATCACAATATACTGCTTATGTGTTTATTTTTCCATTGTGTCGGTATTTCATACCATTTATTTCATGTAACATCATATTTCAGGATAGACGTATTCTACGAGGGGGGAGTGTCCGCAGCGCCGCTCGTACCGCCAGACCGGAAAGGATGCTGCTATATGTCATAATGACTACTTTTTTTTTCTGTTGTTTGTTGGCCGATCTTATTAAAACTTTGTAAATTCAATTACAATTTTTAAAAGTACACCAACAAGAAAAAAAAATCGGACTAGATTCGATTCCCGTGCAAAGAGTCACCAATGCCCCTAAGGCCTACTTTTACTGAGAAATAACTCCTTCCTACGCACTCAAACCCTTTGCCTCACTATCCATGAAAAACCTTTCACGCTTTCAATAACCTACCTCCTATTCCATACATTTGCAACATCTGCCATCGCCCCCACCCAAATTTATATCATACTTTTTTCAAACCAAAACGCCACAAAAACTTTTTTACCCTTATCTAAATATTGTTCACCTATATGTTTCACTGTAAACACTTTCCACATTTTTCCCTTTTCCGGGCCTCCTTGTTCATTGCTATCATGCTCTGCTTGAGTCTTGCGGTGTCTTGATGGAGGACCGTCATGTCAATTGATGTCATCTGCAAAGGAAGACAGGGTATGGCTTACATCTCATTTTTGTCAGATATGGGGAAAAAAAGGATGGGAGCGAGTACTGTCCCTTGTGGAACAGAGTTTTTCCCCGTACCTGACTCAGACATAACTCTGTTTACTATTATCTGTGTGTTCTATTTGTTAGAAGAAGATCCATCTACCAACTGTTACTTTTATTCCTTTATCACGCACATTGTGCGCTATTCCACTGTGGTCGACTTGTCGAAGGCTTTCGCAAAGTCTGTGTATTCTACATCTGCATTTTGTTTATCCTCTATAGCATCCTTGACCTTGTCATAGTGGTCTAGTAGCTTCTTAGAAGCCTTTCAAAATTATTTTATGATATGGGGTGTTAGTGTAATCGATGGTATGTAGTTCCCTTTGTAGAGTGGGGCTATGTCTGTTGTTTTTAGCGAGTATGGGACGACCCCTGTGTCTATGCTCCCTCTCAATGGAATGATGAAGGCACGGGACAGTAGTTTCTTGCAGTTCTTGATGAACACAGAGTTCCATGAGCCCGGGCCTTGGGCAGAGTGCATGGGCATGTCATTTATTTCCTTATCAAAGTCTCGTGGTGTTAGGATAATATCAGTGATTTTTGAGATGACCAAAGTTTGGGTCTCAATCATAAAGAATTCATTTAGATTGTCGACCCTTAGTCTGCTTAAAGGCTCACTGAAAACTGAGTCATATTGGGATTTTAGTATCTAAATAATTTCTTTGCTGTTATCTGTATAGGTCCCATCTCGCCTAAGCAGGGGCCCAATACTGGATGTTGTTTTACCCTTAGATTTGGTATAAGAGAAGCATTTTTTTTTTCATTTTCCTTTATGGCCTTTAGTTCTTCCGGCGATTCTTGTCTCCTGTAACATTCCTTAAGCTTAAGTTCGATATTTGCTATTTCTCTGAACAGTTATACAGATATATTGGCCCTTCTCAGCAGCTCTGTGATGCTTCACCTTTGTCTGTATAGGGAGCGTCTCTTTCTCTCTAGTTTACAATTTCTCTTTTTCTTAATGGAATGTGCCTTGAGCAGACCTCAAGTACCAAAGAGTTCATTTTTTCAATGCAAAGGTTCGAATCCATATTGTTTAGGATATCTTCCCAGCTTGTTTCATTTAGGACATGATTAACCTGTTCCCAGTGTAAGTTTTTGCTATTGAAGTTAAATTTTGTGAAGGTACCCTCATAACCGATCACATTTTGCTGGTCAGGAGCCCTGCACATACATGTCTGTACCTCTATTATGTTTTGATCTGAGTGTATTGCTTTTGATACGGTTATATTACGTATCAGATCGGCGTTGTGAAGATGAAGTCCAGTGTATTTTCTAGTCTTGTAGGCTCTATTATTTGCTGGTTTTAAGATGAATTTGGTGCAGAGATTTAATAGTTCGTGTGTGTGTGAGTTTTCTTCTGAGTTCCCTCCTGGGGTGATCTCTGCTTAAACATTATTTGCTACACTCTTCCATTTTAGGTGTCTTAAGTTAAAATTCCACAGTAGCAAGATGTTTGGGGCAGGATATAGGAGACTTTCCAGACAGTAGTCAATTTTCAAATTCTGTTCCTGGAATTGCTGGGAAGTTGCATCCGAAGACTTTTATACAACCTTAATAACAAGGTTTTGGTTTTCGATCTTTTCTGCCAAAACTTCAACTACATTATTTGAGGTGTTTTGTAGTTCTGAGCAAATGACCGACTCTGTGATGTACAGGCCATTCCCCTCTTGTTGTCTGTTTAGTCTGTCGCATCTGAATAGGTTATAACCTGGGATCCATATTTCGTGTCAAATTAATCTTTTGTGTGGGTCTCTATGAAAGCCGCTAACATTGCATTTGACTCCGTGAGCAGTCCCTTGATGTAAGGTATTTTGTTGTTTGTTGATGGCTTTAGACACTGTATGTTTGCATAGATAAATGTCGTTATATTGATGGAATGTGAGGGGGTTTTGTTTGCTGGCATTAATATCTGTTGTCGTAGAGTGGAGGCCACTGCTTACCTTGATACTGAATATCTTTTTAATAAAATTCTGTATATTATAGTATGTATTGCATATACTTTGTTAACCTATGCATTGTTTTTTTTACAAAATAAAAAGCTTATTATAGTGTCTTGCTAATAATTTTATTTACCATGTTTTTACCTGTACCTCGAACCTGAGAAGTATTGAACTCTCCTATGTAGACTGGTGAAAATTTTAAGATTACTTTAAATGTTATGAAAGGTGATATAAGGAACACTTTGAAGCTGTGAGGAAAACCAACGTCTTAACATGTCTGGCAAACCACAGAGGTATTGTGTAATGCTGAGCAAGCCAGGTAGGTAATAGGTCACAGAGGGAAGGGCTGGAGAGGGAGGTGGATTGGTGGAGAGGGTTCTTGTTGTAAGGAACTGGAGCAAGGGATGTGATTAGGGTAGTGAGTGGTCTTCGTATTTGGGAAGGAGTAATGGCTAGTGTTGATCCGAGGAGATGGAACATGATCTTGGGTGCTGGGAATGGAGGCTTGAGTTTTGTCTTGATCTAAGATGTAACATTGTCTTGTGTTTACCTGGAGTTTATCTGGAGAGGGTTCCGGGGGTCAATGCCCCCGCGGCCCGGTCTGTGACCAGGCCTCATGGTGGATCAGGAACTAATCAACCAGGCTGTTACTGTTGGCCGCATGCAAACCGTCGTACGAACCGCAGCCCGGCTGGTCAGGTACTGACTTTAGGTGCTTGTCCAGTGCCTGCTTGAAGACAGCCAGGGGACTGTTGGTAATCCCCCTAATGTATGCTGGGAGGCAGTTGAACAGTGGGGAAAGAGTGTTGAGAGAAAGAGAAGTTGGGGAAGAATTGGTTGTAGGGGTGAGAGGTTCTTGTTCCAAGGAGTTGGTCATGGGCGGTATGGGGAGAGAGGTGTGTTGTATCTTTATCCGAGGAATTGGAGCTTCCGATTACTCTGATAGTTCCTCACTGTTAAAACACCAAGTTTCTCACTCTGTCTCTTCCTCACTCAGGAAAAACGTACTAGTCCTCTCTCTGCCGCTTACACACTACCTACATGTACTCCACCAACAAACAACAGAGGAGTGAGGGACGACTATGATCACACTAACTGCGCAATGATTCACATATTGAAGCAGTGATTGTGAGGGAAAGAAAGAGTTTAAGGACTAGTACAGAACTAGAAGATTCCAACCACAAGGTGATTGATCGGGAAAACTGGAAACCCCATGAACGATCAGACACAACCAGTGAAACTTATGGAAGCATTAGTGATGAACTTTGTGATCCAACATGTGAAGTATATACCTATTTCTGATGAAATGTGAAGCACAAGAATGAATTTGATATCGTACCCTCAGGCGGGACTGATACAAAATCTTGTAGAGTGGCTGGTAATAACGAAAAAAATAGGTTACAGAGGATCCAAGAGTTTATAAGAGGAAGTCAAGAAAAAGTGAGTGTCCAAGAAGTAATAACAAGAAGGGAAAGCATAATATATGCGATTTACAAAAATATGGGTTAGAATCTCTCTTGCTTCTGGTATAAGTGCTTAACATACTAGAAGAAATAGAGTTAAGTGTTCCCATGTTTGTAGAAGATATAAATTATTAAGAAAAGCGATAATAATATGGAGTGGCTACAAATGAACCCGAACAAACTGCAATATTGGTCAAACAAGTGACTACCTGAATTCATACTACCAGCAACTGCATGGGTATGAAAACTGAAGAAAGGCCAAGTGTACAAGAATGAAAGTATTGATTAGGAGGACAAAGGTTGCAAGTTTCATTAAAGTAGAAAGAGCGTAGTGTTTAAAATATAACCAGAGGCAGAAATCAAACGAATAACCTCGTTTGTATTTCTTGGAGTAGCGTCAAGAATCTCAATAATGAGTTAGGGAAATCTTGGACTTCCAGCTTGGGTTCTACTCCTCAAAAATAACACTAAGAATCGTAAGAAAGTGAATAGGTTAAGAGGATAGGCTAAATTAACTGAACTTGGCAACTTTACAGAACAGAAGAACAAGGGGAAGTATGGAAACAATATACACATTACTATGAGTAAATGTCTGAGTTAACAGGGAAAGACTGTTCAAGAGGCGGGAAGGAGCATACAAGAGCACAGGTGGAAGTTATAAGAAAACAGAGGAATCAAAGTGATATCTGGAAGTATTTCTTTGCCGTCAAGGCGGTCAGTAAGTGTAATGAGCTGAACGAAGCTGTAGTGGTGACAAACTCTATTCATATTTTTCAGAATAGATACGACAGGACACAAAGATCTAAGAGGAAGTTAATACTTCTGGCATCATGTTAAGAAGCAGCGGTCACAATCTGTGAGTCTTCATCTGAAACAACAAATAAGCAAAAATTGATGAGAATGAGCACAAGTGAGGAAATTAAAACAAACAGGGAAGAGGAAAGAAAGTAGTGAATCAGATAAGGTAGATCAGAAACGGGAAAGTAATGTTGTTTAATATAACAAGATGGAGAAGGAAATATAAATGGCCAATGACTGAAGGAATATAAGTAGAGTGAACAACAGTAATACAACAAGATGAAGGGGTTTTGAGGCACATAACTTATATATAACTTTCAGCTTAAAGGAGGAAAGAGAACCCAAGATTAATTTACGAGGGAAGAAATACGAGCGTCAAGAGATCCCGAAAATTTAACGTTGTCTAAGTCAAAGAAAGTCAGTTGGAGAAATAATGAAAGTCTGAATAAATTGCAATGGTGAATGAATCCAGAAAATACACCAACTCTCCACAGAGATTCATTATCTATTTATGGCAGACATAAGGCAACAATATAGTACGCCTTGATAACAGTAGGAAAAAAAAAGAATCAGAATGTAATACTTAAATGTATATGAAGTCATCAACTAATGTAAAGAAATAAAAAAAAAAGAGAGGAAAATCCTGATATAGAAGTTGTTACAGAGACGATAATATCAGTGAAAATAACTTATGAGTTACTCCCAGAATGCTACGAAAATGTAAATAAAGAAAGAGAAAATAAAGGAAGTATAGAACGGATGGTTAGAAATCACTGAAAATTTGAGGAACTATGAAATCTGGATATAGTGGCTGTGATATTATAATTCTCCAAAGAATAGGACGAAAAGATAATAATGAAAATAACATGAAAATGATTAACGTATTGGAAACAGTGGCAGAATGAGCAAGAAGTAGATCAACTTAACTCCTGATTCTAGGAAATATATAAACAAAGTGACAGGGAAAATTGGGTTCCCAGGAAGGACAACACACGTTCAGTGCAAAATTTATGAAAACAGTGATGAACAATTTTCTAAGTTAACATGTTCAGGAAAAAGCAAGAGTTGGGGATGGGAGAGGAGTGAAATTATCTGGTTTTCATTCAAAATTAATACAACATAACTGAAACTACTTATGAGGAACCAGTTGGAGCCAACAGTCATGTGGTACTAAGAAGACTCAGCAAAATTATCAAAGCACTTCGCTTAGCACAAAAATAAGGCGCCTTTGACCGATAATGTGAGTTGTTGTATATGTTCAGTGATTTATAAAGCTGCTCATTCACCCCTGACTGCGCCTCTCATATCCTAGAGAAAAAGGAAATGGAAAGTGATGAATATGAGTAATACAGAACGGGGCATGAGAATGGTAGACATGATTTTGAAAGAAATTTTCTGAGAAGTGGAACAAAGATAACTGGAGAGCAAACATGCACAAGAAAGAATGAATGTTACAGAGTATCAAAACAAGATACTTGCCATGCAAGACCAAAAGACATACGAAAAAGAGTCTATGTTTAATAATCAGCAATACAGAAAATGCAAAAGTTGATATGAAAGGCCCAGGAGGCACATATCAGTGTTGCTGATCAAGTTAATCTATAAGGCTGGATCAGAAGCTTAATCTCGACCCATACAAATACAAATCAGAGAAGGTTAAAGAGTCATGAACAAGCACCTAGGTCATTATATAAGGGATGTTGTCTGATCTTGGGACTTTGTTGGAAGTCTTTGAAACAAGTCCCAGCTTAAAAAGAATTCATAAGTACAATGACCTAAGTGTGTAGTGACGTGTCTTTAACATGATGTAAAATATAAGTACAATATCATAAGTGTGTAGTGACGTGTCTTTAACATGATGTTAAATATAAGTACAATGACCTAAGTGTGTAGTGACGTGTCTTTAACATGATGTCAAATATAAGTACAATATCCTAAGTGTGTAGTGACGTGTCTTTAACATGATGTTAAATATAAGTACAATGACCTAAGTGTGTAGTGACGTGTCTTTAACATGATGTTAAACAGTAATCAGTGAGAATAAACAAGTCATTCTTCAGATTAATGGTGAAAAATAAGTTGAATGAGCTAGAAAGGATAATGTCATGACGTGAACCAGTAATATGTGCAAGACGCCTAACAGAAAAGTCATAAACGCCTGAACCAGTATGTCATAGACGCCTGGGACCGTAATATCATAAAACGCCTGAACCATAAGTCATAAGAAAGCCTGGAACAGTAAATGTCATAAGACGCCTGGAACCAGTAATATGTCATAAAACGCCTGGAACCAGTAATATGTCATAAGACGCCTGGAACCCGTAATATGTCATAAGACGCCTGGAACCAGTAATATGTCATAAGACGCCTGGAACCAGTAATATGTCATAAGACGCCTGGAACCAGTAATATGTCATAAGACGCCTGGAACCAGTAATATGTCATAAAACGCCTGGAACCAGTAATATGTCATAAGACGCCTGGAACCCGTAATATGTCATAAGACGCCTGGAACCAGTAATATGTCATAAGACGCTTGGAACCAGTAATATGTCATAAGACGCCTGGAACCAGTAATGTCATAAGACGCTTGGAACCAGTAATATGTCATAAGACGCCTGGAACCAGTAATATGTCATAAGACGCGGACCAGTATATGTCAACCTTGAACCAGTAATATGTCATAAGACGCTTGGAACCAGTAATATGTCATAAGACGCTGGAACCAGTAATATGTCATAAGACGCTTGGAACCAGTAATATGTCATAAGACGCCTGGAACCAGTAATATGTCATAAGACGCTTGGAACCAGTAATATGTCATAAGACGCTTGGAACCAGTAATATGTCATAAGACGCTTGGAACCAGTAATATGTCATAAGACGCTTGGAACCAGTAATATGTCATAAGACGCTTGGAACCAGTAATATGTCATAAGACGCCTGGAACCAGTAATATGTCATAAGACGCTTGGAACCAGTAATATGTCATAAGACGCTTGGAACCAGTAATATGTCATAAGACGCTTGGAACCAGTAATATGTCATAAGACGCTTGGAACCAGTAATATGTCATAAGACGCCTGGAACCAGTAATATGTCATAAGACGCTTGGAACCAGTAATATGTCATAAGACGCCTGGAACCAGTAATATGTCATAAGACGCTTGGAACCAGTAATATGTCATAAGACGCTTGGAACCAGTAATATGTCATAAGACGCTTGGAACCAGTAATATGTCATAAGACGCTTGGAACCAGTAATATGTCATAAGACGCTTGGAACCAGTAATATGTCATAAGACGCTTGGAACCAGTAATATGTCATAAGACGCCTGGAACCAGTAATATGTCATAAGACGCCTGGAACCAGTAATATGTCATAAGACGCCTGGAACCAGTAATGCCAACTATTGTTACTGAAGCAAAGGGATACATACATGATGGCTCTTTGTTTACATTTTCTTTTTATTTACAAAGTGCTTATAAAATATTAACAATTACAATTATAGTAAATACGTTGATGCATTGTATATATAAACTGAGGTGCTGAGACATTCAAGGAGCAAAAAAAAAATGGTGTTGCAACCTAACCTACTGTAAAACGATGTTTGATCCCAATAGAAAGATTAACATAAATTTGACAGAAATATTCTTAATTAATACAATATTCACAATATTTACTCATGTGATGAGTAATTACTCTTGAATTATTAAAACATTGCAACCTAATGACAATTCAGGTGACAGTTTCCTAACCATAAATTTATAAAAACATTGCAACCTAATCACATAATTCAACATTCAACTTAATTACTAAAAGCTACTTTAATATTTTCATAGTAAAGGCTGTGGAATTTTACTAAATATTTTTTTTGTCCAGAGTATATTTTCAATTTCAAACGAATCCCAAGTAGAAAGTCACGAACTGTATTTTTTTTAAGAATTCCTAAAATGTATTTACAACAGAATTTATGATTATTGAATAATATTTGCATGTTCAGTGAGTTTCATTTATGATGATTTTATTATTTAATATATTGTGTATACAATATATAATTATGGTGTTTGTTAAGAAGGAGGAAAGTTGTAGCTGGTGTAGATCTGCACAAGAATGGAATTGTGTCTGGTGTCACTTGTACAAGACCGGAGGTGGAACTGTGTCTGGTGTCACTTGACAAGACGGAGGTGGAACTGTGTGTCTGGTGTCACTTGTACAAGAACGGAGGTGGAACTGTGTGTCTGGTGTCACTTGTACAAGACCGGAGGTGGAACTGTGTGTCTGGTGTCACTTGTACAAGAACGGAGGTGGAACTGTGTGTCTGGTGTCACTTGTACAAGAACGGAGGTGGAACTGTGTGTCTGGTGTCACTTGTACAAAAGGGGAACTTTTCTGGTGTCACTTGTACAAGACGGAGGTGGAACTGTGTGTCTGGTGTCACTTGTACAAGAACGGAGGTGGAACTGTGTGTCTGGTGTCACTTGTACAAGACCGGAGGTGGAACTGTGTGTCTGGTGTCACTTGTACAAGACCGGAGGTGGAACTGTGTGTCTGGTGTCACTTGTACAAGAACAGAGGTGGAACTGTGTGTCTGGTGTCACTTGTACAAGAACAGAGGTGGAACTGTGTGTCTGGTGTCACTTGTACAAGAACGGAGGTGGAACTGTGTGTCTGGTGTCACTTGTACAAGAACGGAGGTGGAAGTGTGTGTCTGGTGTCACTTTTTACAAGAAAGACGTGTGTTGGCCACTGGTTGTTCTTCCTGGTTAAACTGCAATAATATCACCACGAACGATGAACAGCACTCAGCATCTGTACAACATAAACTATCAATTGTTGCTCTGATTTCTATGTTTAGTCGAATTGAAGAAAATTGTTAATAATTTGTTTTAAAATCTTTCCACAAAGGAATTTGAACAGACTTGTAGTCATTGTTAGAAACTGATCTGTATCTACATTTTAGAATAAAAAAAAAAATGTTTACAAAAAAAAGATACATAAATTAATGCAAACTGATTTCCACAAAAAGAGAAACAGGTGTTTTTAAAGCTGTGCTATAGTACAAAATAAATGTTTATGGGGATATACTAACACACAGATAAACCCAGAGAAAGTAGTTTCAATAACTGAGCTGACCAAACACCTGATGGAGTAACAACACGTAGTGAAGTAACAATGTGGGTGGAATAACAACATGGGTGGAGTAACAACATGGGTGGAGTAGCAACATGGGTGGAGTAACATCATGGGTGTAGTAACAACATGAGTGGAGTAACAACATGGGTGGAGTAACAACATGAGTGGAGTAACAACACGGGTGGAGTAACAACATGGGTGGAGTAACAACATTGGTGGAGTAACAACATGAGTGTAGTAACAACATGGGTGTAGAAACAACATGAGTGGAGTAACAACATGGGTGGAGTAACATCTTGGGTGGAGCAACAACCTAGGTGGAGTAACAACATGAGTGTAGTAACAACATGGGTTGAGTAACAACATGGGTGGAGTAACAACATGGGTGGAGTAACAACATGGGTGGAGTAACAACATGGGTGGAGTAACAACATGAGTGGAGTAACAACATGAGTGGAGTAACAACATGGATGTAGTAACAACATGGGTGAAGTAACAACATGGGTGGAGTAACAACATAGGTGTTGTAACAACATGGGTGGAATAACAACATGGGTGTAGTAACAACATGAGTGGAGTAACAACCTGGGTGGAGTAACAACCTGGGTGGAGTAACAACCTGGGTGGAGTAACAACCTGGGTGGAGTAACAACATGGGTGGAGTAACAACATGGGTGGAGTAACAACATGGGTGGAGTAACAACATGGGTCTAGTAACAACATGGGTGTAGTAACAACATGGGTGGAGTAACAACATGGGTAGAGTAACAACCTGGGTGGAGTAACAACATGAGTGGAGTAACAACATGGGTGAAGTAACAACATGGGTGGAGTAACAACATGGGTGGAGTAACAACATGGGTGGAGTAACAACATGAGTGGAGTAACAACCTGGGTGAAGTAACAACATGGGTGGAGTAACAACATGGGTGGAATAACAACATGGGTGGAGTAACAACATGGGTGGAGTAACAACATGGGTGGAGTAACAACATGTGTGGAGTAACAAAACGGGTGGAGTAACAACATGGGTGGAGTAACAACATGGGTGGAGTAACAACATGGGTGGAGAAACAACATGGGTGTAGTAACAACATGGGTGGAGTAACAACATGAGTGGAGTAACAACATGAGTGGAGTAACAACATGAGTGGAGTAACAACATGGGTGTAGTAACAACATGAGTGGAGTAACAACTCGATGTGTAGTATTAAACACAATGTGATACACCACATGTTGTGGCGTATCACAACATGTGGTGTGTAAACAGCCTACCCAGAGGCTGTTTCAAACTGCGCGGCACTATGGTGCTGCCCTCTATAGGCCTATCAAGGTCGGGCTGGTCAGCCATGCTTCTCTCTCACTTACACGGCCTACCTCACTGAAGCAGCATATCCCCCCCCTTGCTGGCTCCCGGTCCCCTCACGCTCTGTCTCCGTGTATTCCTACACCTTGCCATTAATAAACTGAGTCTAGTCATCGGCCGTATCTCTGCACCTACGCTACCATTCTACTGCCCAAAGTAAGCAGCCAAGAACATAGACTTAACAGTGGTGACAGCAGTGGTTCACGGCAGAGTGTAGTGTAGGGGACCCACCGCCCAGTCGATCATCCGACCAAGCCAGTCATATCCAGGTCATCTGCTGGCTTATCGCATCATCCGTAGCTTCCAGCGTCTCGTGGGTGCCTGAGTCAGAGCATCGTCCACGATTTTTCCACAAAATCGGGACATAGGGCGTCATCTCCAGCTCCCCAGCCTGAAGCAGTCACGTGTGTGTTCATCTCCTACTCTACAACTCTCCAGCATTCTCCTACACCCTTCTGCATCCAGCAGCGTCTCGACGCCCTTCCTACAGCTACAAGAGACGCGAGGTGAGGTCGTTTTGGGTGTGGTGGTGGTGTGTCCACAATTGTCTACCTCAGGGCGCCGCTGCCTGCCTATCTCCCACCACAACCACCTGCTCTCCACTCCTTGCTACGTTTCTACGCTCCCTCTACCCAGCTCGTCGCCTGTGTGTTGTTTTCTCCGAGTTCTTAAAGAAGCCAGCCCTGGCTTGACCACGTGGGAACCCATCGTGATTGTCCCAAGCCAAGCCAAGTGTTCCCAGCACCTAGTTCCTGCGTCCTTCAATCTTCACCCTTCCTCCAGCTTCAGCAGTGATTTAATTTTTGTTGTTGTTATTTTCACCAGTATCTCAACATTTCCCCCCAGTGAAACCTGTAAAGTAACATCTTAGTCATTGTTGCAGTCCCTTGAAGTAATTCTGGTATTCTGAAAAAGTCTTTATGTGTAGTAATTTCCCCGTGTCCGTCTGCGCTTCCTAGACGGTCAGCAACGCCTCAACGGTCAGTTAAACAAGCCGCTTCTCAGCTGGCGAGTTTCTGTGTTTTAAACTCATTTCCGCAATTCTACGCTTTCCCGTTCTTCCCAAGCCTTGCACAATCTTTCCTACGCCACTGGAGACCCCATAGAAGCCTACAAGTGTTTATAGTGTGTGTACCGCCGCATCCAGCCACCAGTACACACCAGGAGTTTCAGTATCTGCCTACTTGCTTCTAACCCCCCATCTACAATCAAAGTTAAGTAAACAGTGACTTGTCTGGCATTTCCTAAGAATTTTGACATTATTTAATTGCCCTGCACCAAGTACAGTATCACTGAAGCCCATACTTTCAGTGAATTTTTCAGCAACATTGTTGCACTTTGCAAGCTCAATTTTTTTTTTGCATTTTAAATCCTAGTGCATTATTTCTGCACATAGCCTCTCACCTAATTATTAATTTGTTCCTGCTCAAAGTTGTTCCTGCTCAAAGTTGTTCATTGTGCTACCCATATATTATATATGTATATATATTCTTTTTAATTGCAAGTTACATCTGTCTGCTATTATTTTGATTGTTGCATCTGCAAGCTAGCCACAAATTGTTGACAACCTTGCACAGTTCTGATGTGTTAGTGTGTTCAAAGTGTTATTTTAATACTTGCCAGTGTCAGTTTTATTCTGCTTGAATTCAACAACTTGTGACTAGACACCTACATTTTCTCCAGTGTCTCAATTTAATTTTTTTTTCTTCATATTATTTCTTTGCCATATTTTTGTTTAGGCACATTCACCTGTGTTTTGCATTCTGTTAATGTTTATGCCTTGTCATTGAGTGATTTATCAGTCCCTGTTATTGAATTTTCAGGAACCTGCTTATTTGCCATTATTGCAATAATTAATTACCTGTGAAATTCCATACTTTTGCACCAGAATTTACTTAGCAATTTTTTTTTCTTGTGTCAGTGTATACTCATTTTGCCACCTGTAACTTTTTGCCCCTATTATTATTTATTTTCATCATTTTGCCCTTTTACTCATTGCCTTTTTATGTGAAATTCAGTACTTCTTGAAACAGTAAATTTTTGTGACTGTTTTTATTCCATTGAAGACTGATTTTATTAATTGTTTTGCCACCTTACCTTGCTGCAAGTGAATTCATATTTTTCTTTGCCATACCTAATTGCAACTGCCAGCACCTGCAACATTTTGCTGTGTGTTGAGCAAGCCTGCACTGTAGTACATTGTATGTAATACCCAGTTTTCATTTTTATTTGCAAACTTTTGTTAATTCTGCTACTTGTTACAGTTCATTCATTTTCATGCAATTTTCTTGCCAGTTATCTCTGCTTTTGTTCTGTGTACACCCCAGCAATTAATTCACTTGTGTCCAAAATTTACCTTGAGTTTCAGAGTGTACCATTCTTTTTTTTTGACGTAATTCACGCATTTGTTAACAAATAAGCAGTTCTTCAGTAACACCGTGTTGTGTCCTCTCTGACTCTGTGTTGAGTTCTAGCCGTTTGCGTATCAATTCTTGCTTTGATCCCTTTCCCTTTCTCCGTGACTTATTTTGTGCTTATAACTGATGCTATGACTCAGACACGCAGTAGCCGTTGCGATGCCCAAGCTTCTGCCGCAGATGGCACTGATGCCTCTCCTGTTAGGTCCCATCAGGGGGAGGGTGGCGCCTCCATAACAATTGGCCAGGCGGTAGCCCATGTCGCGGCCTCGAATGGCCACGAATGTCATCCCCGCCCGTCCCTTTTGTTCGATGGTCGCGCCAGTATGTTGGAGACTTGGTTCAAATCGGTCGAGACGACAGTTAAGGGACGAACCGATAACCCCACTGACGCGCACTATGTAAACACTGCCGCGGTGGCTGTGAACACATCCCTAAGTGTTATCACTTCCTTCTTAGACTTGGTGGAAGTGCGTGATTTGCAGTCATGGCCCAAGCTCAAGGAAGCATTCCGTAATTACTTCCGGCGCAGGCATCAGAGTCATTACCTTGACATTATCACGAGCGTCATGAATGAGTGCCAATCCCCGGATGAAAGCCCCCTCGCTTGCGTCTGTCGTTTCCAGCGAGCATCGTTAGATTTTATTGACATTATGAAGGATAGCAAGTGGGTCACTAGTGATGGTAGTATAAAACTCGAAGACATCATTCCCATGATCGTCGGAGGCGTCATGCGAAGAGATGCCCCACTCCATCTCCATGATAGGATTGACGAATTAGGGCTCGGCCCCAAGGAACACATCCTGGGCGCCTTTAATGCTATCGATAAAATTAAACCGCTGGGCGAGAAAGACAAGGCTTGTCGCCCTGCTGGTACCCCCTGCAAGCTCCTCAATTGCCAACTCTTGTGTCGCCGCCTGTGCAACCCCCTGTCACTTTTGCTGCAGCCGTCCAGCAATCAGCAGCCAAGGCTAGGACGAACAGCAAACCTCAGACCAAGCCGAATCAAAACGGCAGGTCAGGTTATGACCGGAGGGCTAGCAAGACGACTTTGCCAGCGTCTCCTCCATCTAAGTCCAAGCGTCATAAGCGCACACCGCCGTCAGCACCACCCGCGAAGCGTGTGGTTACCTGTTTAACTGCGGTAAAGAGGTCATTACCGTTCTGAGTGTTATAAGCCTCAGCCCCCACGCCGTGATAATCACCGCCCCCGTGCGAGCACCGGGAGGGCGATTGTGTTTACCACCATACATCCAGTCATACCTCCAGTGAGTGCCTCAAGTTGCGTAGCATATTGTCGGCGCACCACGGCAAGCGCTCCTCGCCCGGAGCCCGAGCTAGCCGGAGCCCCTCCAGTAGTTCGGGGGAAGAGACGCGCCAGAAAAATCCCGCAAAGAGATAGTCACCCTATCGGAGTCGCTGTATTCCGTCCCTGTCCGCAATGCGTTCGTTGCCCTGGGCAGCGACACGCATGCCGACAGCACGGAAACAGAGTGCCTCAATGCTGGTGTCGCGACTCGAACCATACCTTCCAGGACGTCGAGTCGCTCCACCAAGCGTCGAGCCTCTAGCAGCCGGGACTCCGACGACCTAGTCGGCCCGTCATGCTTTCATGTTCGGTATGACAGCCCGTGTGGACCTCTCGTAGAGTCCACACTTCATCGGAAGCCTATTCAGCTTTTCCTTGATACAGGTTCGGTGGTTAACATTGTCCGTTCCACCCTCTTCCGTGACATTGGTCTCCATGCAGCCATGCTGACCGAGCCGTCTGCTATTCAGACATTGCGAGGCGTTTCAGGTAGCCCTCTCACGGTCCGTGGTTGTACAACCTTAGAATTTGCGATCAATGATCACAAGTGGTCAGCAAAGTTCTTAGTTGTTGATGACATCGTCTTCCCAGGCGATTTGCTCATCGGTTTCAAGACCATGGCAGACCTTAAGATCCGTTTAGATCCAGCTAAGTGGAAAGCGGATTTTGACGGAGTGGACGCACCCTTCTGGGGTGTGCGCTTGGTTCCACTACCTGCCACTCCGTCTCTGAGTACATCCAGTGCTTGGAATCATTGGAAACCCGCGGTTTCCGTCGCGCACCCTCCATGAGGTCGGCCTCTTGTCCTGACCAACCTCATAAGAGAGCTCGTAACTCGTCACCTCCTGACCATCAGCGCTCAGTTATCAGTGAAACCCAGTCTGGGGACGCCCATTCTGACCATCACTCTAACTCTCGCGCTGTTGTAGAGGATGACCGTTGTCAAGCCGCAGTCTCCCTGTCGGCAGGCGACTGTCTGACTCGTGTCATGGCATCAGCGAGCAGAGTTACTGCCTGTACAAAGTATGACGTCACTTTGTCGGCTAATTCGCTCACTCCTGTTACGGTGTATGTGACAAGAGCTTTCGAAGGAGATCATGTGCTAGTCGACAACGACACATGCAGAGTCAAGGGCCTCTCCTTGAGCCGTCCTTGCACACTGTGCGTCGTGGCAAGTTGCAAGTCCTTGTCGGTAACTTGCATAGTCGAGAATTCCCCCTGAGGAAGGATACTTCACTTGTCGACCTCGTCAGGTTCCCTCTCCCGGTGAGAGTGGAGGGAGAAATCCCAGCTGACGTTCTTGTAAGTGCAGTCCTCCCAGGTGAGTCCGCTACTAATTCTTCCGTCACCCGGCCAGTGCAGGAAGATGATCTAGCTATGACAGACTACCCGGAAGAAGTTCCACAACTTCTCCAGGTTCTCAATCGCGCACGCACTGCCGTCGCGTTAGATGGTGAGTCCATGGGTCTGACCCCGCTTATGTCTCACCATATTCAGCTTGAGAAAGGTACTAAACCCATTTACGTGCCTGCGTATCGTTTGCCGCATGCGCAAAGAGTGTTTGCTGACGAACTCATTGCAAAGATGCTCTGCGATGGAGTTATCGAGGAGTCCATTTCCCCGTGGAATGCCCCTCTAATCCTAGTTCCCAAGAAAGATGGAACATGGCGTCCTGTTATAGATTACAGGAAACTGAATGCCTGTACCATCCCAGACCGATTTCCATTGCCAGTTCTGAATGACCTGTTACAGAACATTGGCGATAACAAGGTCTTTTCGACTCTTGATCTTCTTCAAGGGTTTTGGCAGATCCCTCTTGATGACCAAAGCAAAGAACTAACAGCGTTCTCTACGCCTACTGGTCATTATCAGTTCAAGAGAATGCCCTTCGGCTTGCGTGGAAGCCCGATCACGTTCAGTCGTCTAATGACAACGATTTTCCGTACTCTCCTAGGTGGCACGCTCATGCTCTACCTAGACGATCTCATTGTGATGTCCCAAGATGTTCCTACGCATCTCGTAAAACTTGAGCGGGTACTGGAAAAACTAGCCAAGGCTAATCTTAAGGTGAAGCTTTCTAAATGCCAGTTCCTTAAGCAGGAAATAAAGTTTCTGGGCCACGTAGTGACTCAGAGCAGCATCAAGACAGACGAGTCTAAAATCTCGGCTGTGCGAAAGTTCCCTAGACCTACGACGGCGGATACTGTCCGCTCCTTCGTAGGCCTAGCCGGATTCTACCGCACTTTCATAGCCGGTTTCTCCACCTTAGCTGCACCTTTGACGCAGCTCCTTAAGAAAGATGTTCCCCTTGAGTGGACGTGTGACCAAGAAAGAGCTTTCGTCACACTTAAAAATAGGTTAACATCAGCCCCAGTCCTTAGGTTCCCTGATTTCACCAAAGCGTTCACCTTGACGACAGATGCCAGCAAAGTTGGCATCGGTGCAGTCTTGTCGCAGGAATCTAATGGTAAGCAACAGCCAATAGCTTATGCTAGCCGTGTTCTTACCAAAGCTGAAGTCAATTACTCTGTGACAGAGCTAGAAGCCTTAGCCATCGTCTGGGCTTTGAACCACTTCAGAGACATTATTTACCAGTATCCTATCAAGATTTACACGGATCATCTGCCGTTATTATCCCTTTTTGCAAACAAGAATCTCTCTGGGAAACATGCTCGGTGGTCTCTCACCTTTAACGACTACAATCCCGAAATCTGCTATGTACCGGGTAAGCAAAATGTCGTGGCTGACGCCTTGTCGAGGCATATAGCCTTTGTCAGTGCAGACAACTCGTTCTCCGTCGAGGACCTAGAGAGAGCCCAACGGCAGGACCCGGTGTGGTCACCAGTCCTTCGATTCCTAACCAAGGAGGACGTTGGCCCGCGAGTCAAGTCGCCCGTTCCGCTGACAGACTTAGTGGTCAATCAAGGAGTACTGTGTCGTGTAGCTCGACTAGTGGACCCCGGCAGAACCGTACACCAACTGGTGATACCGGAGTCCCTGGTACCCACGACTCTCAAGTTGATCCACGATGTCCCAGGCGCAGCGCACCCCGGGAAGGACCACAGCATCAAACAGGCTAGAATGAAATATTTCTGGCCTAAGATGGCAGCGGAAATTGCCAAGTATGTACACCAGTGTGTCGTTTGCTTACAACACAAGGGTACTGTCACGGGTCCCAATCCCATTCTGAAGTATCCCATTACAAAGGAGCCCTGGGAGAGAACTTCTGTCGACCTGTTGACGAATTTCTCGACCTCGGAGAAGGGTAATAAACACCTGCTTGTAATGGTAGATAACTTGACGCGGTACTGCGAGTTAGTACCCATCCCTGACAAAACGGCCGAGACAGTCGCAAATGCTTTCCGTGAGCGTATCGTTCTCCGTCATACCTGCCCACGTGTTCTCCTGTCAGACAATGGGTTGGAGTTCATAAATGCCACAATGAAGGACCTTTGTTCCAGGTTTGACATTCACCAAGCACCAGTAGCTCCACGTCACCCGGCGAGTAATGGTCTTGATGAACGTACAAACCGCAAAGTCCTGGAGGTGCTCAGAGTAACCGTTAATCCGAGTTGTACTACATGGGATGACGCTATTCCAGATGTTCAGTGTACATTGAACTCTTCCCTCAACAGCTCGATTGGCGAGACACCCCATTTTGCCTTGTACGGCTATGATAAGCGTTTACCGTACGAAATCCTGTTTGCTCCGCCTAGCCCAATCTATGACGCCGATAACACCGGTATAGTTAAGATGCGGACCACACAGCTTGTTTTCCAGCGAGTATGTGAGAACCTAATAAAAGCCACAGATAGGTTCACGTCTGATCGCAACGCCCATGCTAAGGAAAGTAAGGTGGAACCAGGTTGCAAAGTTATGTTGCTCAACCCGACGCAGACCCCTGGTATGCATAAACTTGTCCCCAAGTTTGTCGGACCTTACCGTGTCCTACGACAGCTCCGCGGCAATAAGTTCGAGGTGAGGGAGATAGCTACCGGAACTATCAGAGAAGCTCACCTTGACCACATGAAGTATATTGATCATGTGCAAGCTGAAGCAGAGCTGGAATCGCGGGCATTGCAAAGCCACAAGCAGACTCAAACTAGTGACAACCCGTCTAGTTCTTCACCCGCTATCCCTACGACAGATGACAGTCCTGTAAGGCTCCATACTTATGGCCTGAGACCCCGGACAGCAGAACATTTCTGTGACATTGACATACCTACTGACTTGTCCGACTCCTACGCTAGCTACGCTAATTGTTTGCTGGCAGAAATGGGGATTAATGCGCACACATTGTATAGTTAGTAAATAATGGAGTCAGGGTGGACAACACCATGTAAATATGTAAAATTTATTTCTAGAGGGTACCCGTAGTATAATGAATTCCATGGAAATAATGTTATTGTGAGTATGTGCACCCAGTGCGTCTTGTAAAGCCTGTATAAAGGCAAGGGCAATATCGCCCTTTTGAGTTAAATGTCACACCTTAGGAAATGCTACTGTCAGTCATTGTTTGCAGATGTGAGGATGGTACAGCGCTCATGGATGTGCAGTCAAGTTGACGTCTGGCCCTGTGGACAACCTGTATATAGAAGACTCTAGTTCCTGTGTCAGCATTGGCTTGTTCTGTCCTCTGTCCAGCTGTACGGGCAGGCCGATTTTCTCTTCCCTGACTCACGTAGGGGGAGAGTTTTTTTTCGGCCTGCACCGGCAATTTCCTATTGTAAATGTCAGGTGACCGGAAGCCAGTTTCCCCTGGGTAACCTTGCTTGCTTGTTTACACCTTCGTGCCCGCCAGTATTGTCGTGTCGAGACGACACGCGGTAGGTGGCCGAGCGGATGTAAACAGCCTACCCAGAGGCTGTTTCAAACTGCGCGCACTATGGTGCTGCCCTCTATAGGCCTATCAAGGTCGGGCTGGTCAGCCATGCTTCTCTCTCACTTACACGGCCTACCTCACTGAAGCAGCATCTCCCCCTTGCTGGCTCCCGGTCCCCTCACGCTCTGTCCCCGTGTATTCCTACACCTTGCCATTAATAAACTGAGTCTAGTCATCGGCCGTATCTCTGCACCTACGCTACCATTCTACTGCCCAAAGCAAGCAGCCAAGAACATAGACTTAACAGGTGGTGTATCACTACATGTGGTGGTGTGTCACAACATGTGGTGGTGTATCTCAACATGTGATGGTGTATCACAACATGTGGTGGTGTATCACAACATGTGGTGGTGTATCACAACATGTGGTGGTGTATCACAACAAGTGGTGGTGTGTCACAACACGTGGTGGTGTATCTCAACATGTGGTGTTGTATCACAACATGTGGTAGTGTATCACAACATGTGGTAGTGTGTCACAACATGTGGTGGTTTATCACATCATGTGGTGGTGTATCACAACATGTGGTGGTGTATCACAACATGTGGTGGTGTATCACACCATGTGGTGGTGTATCACAACATGTGTTGGTGTATCACAACATGTGACAGTGTATCACAACATGTGGTGATGTATCACAACATGTTGTAGTGTATCACAACATGTGGTATTGTATCACAACATTTGGTGATGTATCACAGCATGTGGTGGTGAATCACATGTGGTAGTGTATCACAACATCTGGTGATGTATCACAACATGTGGTATTGTATCACAACATCTGGTGATATATCACAACATGTGGTGGTGAATCACATGTGGTAGTGTATCACAACATCTGGTGATGTATCACAACATGTGGTGGTGAATCACAACATGTGGTAGTGTATCACAACATGTGGTGGTGTATCAAATCATTTGGTATTGTATCACAATATGTGGTAGTGTATCACAACATGTGGTGATGTATCACAACATGTGGTAGTGTATCACAACATATGGTAGTGTATCACCATGTGGTGGTTTATCACAACATGTGGTTGTGTATCAAAACATGTGGGGGTGTATCACAACATGTGGTAATGTATCACAACATGTGGTGGTGTATCACAAAAGTGGTGAAGTAACACAACACATAGTGGAGTAACACAACACATGGTGGAACAACTTAACACATGATGGAGTAACACAACACGTTGTGGAGCAACTTAACACATAATGGAGTAACACAACACGTGGTGGAGCAACTTAACACATGATGGAGTAACACAACACGTATTGGAGCAACTTAACACATGATGGAGTAACACAACACGTGGTGGAGCAACTTAACACATGATGGAGTAACACAACACGTGGTGGAGCAACTTAACACATGATGGAGTAACACATGATGGAGTAACTTAATATTTTAGGGCACACATTTTTTTTTATATCACGAGAATTTTTGGATCACAAAGAACGTATAGAAATCAACAACTTGTGTTGGGGCTACACATGTTGGGTCACAAACAAAGTATTGGAATCTCACAACATATGTTGTGGTTACATATGTTGGGTCACGCAGGTGATGGAGGTCATACAAAAATGTTTTGGCAATTACTCAAGACTTGTGGGTCACACAATTATTGGGGACTTGCAAAAAAGTGTTGGAGGCCACGCAACAAGTGTTGGGGGCCACGTAACAAGTGTTGGGGTCACACAAGTATTGCGATTGCACAACAAATGTTGGGGACAATATTTGTTGAGTTCAATTATATTTAATGAACAATACAACAATTAAGAGTAGGATAGCAGATGCACAAGGTGGCTTTAGGAAAGGTAGGGGGGGGAAACATATATGTGAACAGTATTTAGATAAGGGTAAAGAGGTTTTTATGGCATTTATAGATTTAGAAAAGGCGTACGACAGGGTGGCTAGGGGACAATGTGGCATATGTTGCAAATGTATGGAATAGGAGGTAGGTTATTGAAATAAGTGAAAAGTTTTTACGAGGATAGTGAGGCTCAATTTAGAGTATGTAAACATGACCTTAGGCAAGGGTGTGTGATGTTACTATGGTTGTTAAATATATTCATAGATGAGGTTGCAAGAGAAGTGAATGCTCGGGTGTTGGCAAGAAGTGTGGGGTTAAAAAATAAGAATCTAACATCAAGTGGGAGTTGTCACAGTTGCTCTTTACTGATGGCACTGTACTTTTGAGAGATTCTGAAGAGAATATGCAGAGGTTAGTGGATGAGTTTGGTAGGGTATGTAAGAAAAGAAAATTAAAAGTGAATATAGGAAAGAGTAAGGTGATGAGGATAAAAACAATAGGTAACGAAAAATTGGATATCAGATTGGAGGGAGAGAGTATGGAGGAGGTGAATGTATTCAGATATTTGGGAGTGAATGTGTTAGCAGATGGGTCTATGAAAGATGAGGTGAATCCTGGAATTGATGAGGGGAAAAACGTGATTGGTGCACTTGGAAGTCTGTGGAGACAGAGAGCTTTGTCCATGGAAGCAAAGAGGGTAATATATGAGAGTATAGTTATAGGTGAGAAGAAAGGAATTTATAGGTGCATAAAAAGAGGTGAGGGTCATCTTATAAATCATTATACTGACATTAAGAGGGACGTTAAAAAGGGGATAAGAAAAGCTAAACGGGATTATGAAATAAAAGTTGCTAGGGATTCAAAAACTAACCCAAAAAAAATTCCAGGTTTATAGAACAAAAGTTAGGGATAAGATAGGTTCCCTTAAAAATAAGTCTGGGCATCTTACTGACAAGGGGAATGATATGTGCTCTATTTTTAATAATTATTTTCTATCAGTTTTCACACAGGAAGACACTAATAATATCCCAGTAATTAATTTTTATAGTGGTCCTGAAGAAGATAAATTATGTAATATCACAGTCACTAGCGAAATGGTTATGAAACAAGTAGACCGACTGAAACAAAATAAATCGCCGGGTCCTGATGAGCTTTTTGCAAGGGTTCTTAAGGAATGCAAAATGGAACTCTGTGAACCATTAAGTAACATTTTTAATTTATCTCTTCAAACAGGTGTAGTGCCTGATATGTGGAAGATGGCTAATGTAATTCCTATTTTTAAAGCAGGGGACAAGTCACTACCGTCAAATTACCGCCCAATAAGCCTGACCTCAATTGTAGGCAAATTACTAGAGTCAATTATAGCTGATATTATAAGAAACCATCTCGATAAACATAATTTGATTAACGATACTCAGCATGGATTCACGAGGGGCCGTTCCTGCCTAACTAATTTATTAACTTTCTTCGGTAAAGCTTTTGAGGCTGTCGATCACGATAAAGAATTCGATATTGTTTATTTAGACTTTAGTAAGGCTTTTGATAGAGTACCGCACCAGAGACTGTTAAGGAAAGTGGCAGCTCATGGAATTGGGGGAAAAGTGCTGTCATGGATCGAGTCATGGCTCACCAATAGGAAGCAGAGAGTGTGCTTAAATGGGGTTAAATCCGAGTGGGGATCTGTAACAAGTGGCGTTCCACAGGGATCAGTCTTAGGCCCGTTGCTGTTTATAATATATATCAATGACCTTGATGAGGGAATTACTAGTGATATGAGCAAATTCGCCAACGACACGAAGATAGGTAGGATAATTGATTCTAACGTAGATGTCAGGGAACTTCAGGAGGATTTAGACAAACTCAATTCCTGGTCAGAAAAGTGGCAGATGCAGTTCAATGTAGATAAATGCAAGGTTCTGAAGCTCGGGAGTGTCCATCAATCAATATTATTATTATCTAGATGGCTTTTAATAATATCAGCTATAATTGACTCTAGTAATTTGCCTACAATTGAGGTCAGGCTTATTGGGCGGTAATCTGACGGTAGTGACTTGTCCCCTGCTTTAAAAATAGGAATTACATTAGCCATCTTCCACATATCAGACACTACACCTGTTTGAAGAGATAAATTAAAAATGTTAGATATTCCTTAAGAACCCTTGCAAAAAGCTCATCAGGACCCGGCGATGTATTTTGTTTCAGTCGGTCTACTTGTTTCATAACCATTTCGCTGGTGACTGTGATATTACATAATTTATCTTCTTCAGGGACTCTATAAAAATTAATTACTGGGATATTATTTGTTTCTTCCTGTGTGAAAACCAAGAGAAAATAATTATTAAAAATAGAGCACATATCATTCTCCTTGTCAGTAAGATATCCAGAATTATTTTTAAGGGGACCTATCTTATCTCTAACTTTTGTTCTATAAACCTGGAAAAAACTTTTTGGCTTAGTTTTTGAATCCCTAGCAACTTTAATTTCAAGGAGAAGGCTGGAGGCAGTGGAGATGTCATGTCTGAGGCAATGTGTGGTGTGAATATAATGCTGAGAATTTGTAGTTTGGAAATTAGGAGGAGGTGCGGGATTATCAAAACTATTATCTAGAGGGCTAAAGAGTTGTTGTTGAGGTAGTTTGGACATGTAGAGAGGAAGGAACAAAATAGAATAACTTCGAGAGTGGATTGAAGGCGGGGTAGAGGTCGGCTTAGGAAGGGTTGAAGGGGTAAAGGAGGTTTTGTGTGCGAGGGGCTTGGACTTCCAGCAAGCATGCATGAGCATGTTAAATGGGAGCGAATGGACACAAATGGCTTTTAGGACTTGACGTGCTGTTGGAGTGTGAGCAAAGTAACATTTATGAAGGGATTCAGGAAAACCGGCAGGCCGGACTTGAGTCCTGGAGATGGGAAGTACAGTGTCTGCACTCTGAAGGAGGGGTGTTAATGTTGCAGTTTTATAACTGTAGTGTAAAGCACCCCTCTGGCAAGACAGTGATGGAGTGAATGATGATGAAAGTTTTACTTTTTCGGGCCACCCTGCCTTAGTGAGAGACGGCCGATGTGTTAATAATAATATTAATATTAATAATAGTAATAATAATAATAATAATAATAATAATAATAACAACAATTGTTATGTAGCACAACATGCTTTTCGGCAACATAACATGAACAAGGAGTCACATGTGTTTAGTCACAAATGTGTTTAGTCACACAAGTGTTTAGTCACACATGTATTTAGTCACACATGTGTTTAGTCACACATGTGTTTAGTCACACATGTGTTTAGTCACAAACTGTGTTTAGTCACACAACATGTGTTTAGTCACACAACGTGTGTTTAGTCACACAACATGTGTTTAGTCACACAACATGTGTTTAGTCACACAACGTGTGTTTAGTCACACATGTGTTTAGTCACACAACATGTGTTTAGTCACACAACATGTGTTTAGTCACACAACATGTGTTTAGTCACACATGTTATTAGTCACACAACATGTGTTTGGCCATAATATAAGTGTTGGGGTCACAACACCAGTGTTTTAGAGAACAAAATAAGTGTCCAGGATAACACTAGAAAACATCAGCGGCTTCTAGAAGTGTTCTGGATAACACTAGAAAACATCAGCGGCTTCTAGAAGTGTTCTGGATAACACTAGAAAACATCAGCTGCTTGTAGAAGTGTTCAGGATAACACTAGAAAACTCAGCTGCTTCTAGATGTGTTCTGGATAACACTAGAAAACATCAGCTGCTTCTACGTCTCTTAAATATTACTCAGGACTTTTACAATTCCTCGGAGATTCCTTGATGCTGGTGAAAGGTTCTCTATGGAACTTAAGCTACTCTTTCTGTCCTCATAACATACATAATTATATCGTGTTTCCCAGCATCGTATGAACACTCCAAGTGTAGTGGCCTGAACAAGAGTAATTCCATCTTCTATATATGATGATGCTCTGATCATTCCAAGGATTAACTTCGTATATTAGTGACCACTTGTATTCTAGGCTGAATATCTGTTTGATTTATAGACAGGCTGGGGAATTCCAGGTAATGAAGCTAATTCACTGGAAGAAGAGAGTTACAAGCTGCGTCCCTTTGTAGTTCCAGGAGTGGAGTGTGTTGGAAATGTCATAGGTATAAGTGAAACAGTGAAAGTATCTCCAGGTATTATACTCACACTTAGTATATTACTGCGTGAGAGAGTGAAAATGCCAGACGCACTGAAGTTAAGAGGCTGCTCCGCCATCTTGTACATCACTATCTGTATATAAATACAAAACACTGAGTAAATTTTTAATATTTAAATTATGAAGAAAAGGAAGAGCTGAATTCACACATCTCCTAGGAGAGGATGTTTGGTAATCAAAATTATTATATTACTGGAAGTCCAGCTCCTATTTCGGGATCATAAACCCTTCACAATTGTCAAGGCACATCTCTCTATATATGCTAATAAAATTTTCCCTGTCATTTTTCTTATTCATATTCCTTTTCCTCTTCTTCTTCAGCTTTGCCCATCAGTGGTGGCTGCCGCCTCTCACTTGTTCATAGCCCCAGCACCCAGTGCTGATACCTGGTGGTGACCTACTCATCAAGACTGGGTCTGTCAATCACTTGTCAGAAAGTTAGGGGTCCCAGGTAGCTCGTTGTCATTCCTACTCACCTCCAGTAAACATCATGTCCATCATGTTTTGCTATGGCTGACAAACTGCAAAAAATGGTGTATGATACCGACTGACTGTTGTAAAATGAAAAGAAAATGTTGAAGACATTTCTGTTTAAGGATGTTGATCATTCCGAATATTTATACGGGTAGAAAGGCATGAGCTTATGTGGTGAAGATTGATCCTGAGCAGCAGCCAGAATAATAGAAGTGAATAAGAGATCTTGGGTGGCTAAAAATTGATTGGACAAATATATGAGCAAAAGGGGATTTATTCCGCAAGGACCTGAATGGAAGAATATAAGAACATAAGAATGGAGGAACACTGCAGAAGGCCTACTGGCCCGTACAAGGCAACTGCTAGTCAAAACCACCCCTTCCCCAAGCTACCAAAGAATTTACTCCCGTACCCACGACACCGATCAAACCCAGCCCCTCCCGCTCATATATTTATCCAATCTCTTCTTAAAGCTACCCAGGTTCCAAGCCTCGATTACCCTACTTGGAAGGGTATTCCACGCATCGACAACGTTTGAAAACCAGTGGTTACCTTTGTGCTTTCTAAATCTAAATTTATCCAACTTAAATTCGTTATTCCTGATTCTTACCTGAGCCGATATCCTCAATATTTTATTAATATCACCTTCGTTTATGCCCATCATCCACTTATACACTTCAGTGATATCTCATCTCATTCTACGTCTCTCAGGAGAGTGAAGATTCAAGGATCTAAGTCTATTTTCATACGGGAGATTCCTTATACAGTGAATCATTTTAGTCATCCTTCTCTGTATGTTCTCCAATGAATTTATATCTATCCTGTAGTAAGGAGACCAAAAACTGAAAGGCATAATCCAAGTGAGGCCTCACTAGTGACGTATAGACTTGTAAAATAACATTTGGACTGCTTTTACATATACATCTTGAATTAAATCATTATTGTGCACACTTAGTCACTGTTGTCCATTCTTAATTAGGGTTTCCCAAGTATTTTTCACACTGTGTGATCAAGCTCTGCGTCACCTAGTTTATAACTTCGAGAGTTATTTTCATTCCCAAGGACTAGGACCTTACACTTGTCCACGTTGAACTTCATCTGCTACTTTTCAGACCAAGACATTAATTTGTTCAAATCCTCTTGGAGTTTGTTGGTATCCTCCTCAGAATAAATCATTCGGCCTATTTTTGTAGCATCGGCAAATTTGCTTATGTCACTTGTAATACCTTCATCAAGGTTATTAAAGTAAATTATAAACAACACGGCCTAAAACTGATCCTTGTGGAACGCCACTAGTGACCAGTCCCCATTCAGTTTTGACCCCATTAATGGAAAAATTCGCTGCCCGACCTTGGTCGTGAGCAGGTGTGCTGGCAAGGGTCTCTGGTGGACAGTGGACACAGCCTTTAGTTTCAAAATGGCGGCAATGTACCAGAGGTGTATAAACACTGTGTGTATTAAGGTGCTGGTTGGAGCTATCTACCCATCTAATGTAGACGTATATTGCCTGACATTCTTCGAGACGCTTATGGAATACCCACGGATGATTTATATGGCATATCGCTAAATGGAGCCACTAGGGTATTTGTGAAATTTGCGACCAGTGGAGCATATGAACAAGTGGTTGACACTTACCAGGAAAAGCGAATGGTCATTTCTGAATGCTTGGAGGTGAGGTTACGGGATGTTTTGGCAACGTATACTTGGATGAGAATACGTAATTTACCTTTTGAGGCTGATGCAGTTGATGTGAAGTGGGTCTTTCAGGCATATGGTGTGATACATGTTGCTAACATCGGGAGGTGGGCTCAGTTCAGGGGGCCTATGCTGGAATGCCGGAAGGGTCGTTCTGTCTCAAGATGACATTGAGGAGACCAATACCATCGTATGTTCTCATGCCGGACTTCCGTACGCAAGTCTACGTTACGTACGTTGGGCAGGTGCAAACATGTAGGCTATGTGGGCAGCCGGGACATATGGCTATGGCGTGTGACCGACGGGGGCCAACAACCCAGCGTCAACATGGTGCCGCGATGCAGGAACAAGGGGAGATGGCATTGCTGAATGATGATGTACACCAACAGGAGCCAGCGTCTAAGAGTGAGCAGATTAGTACTGGCAAGTGGAGTGATGTCTTGGAGGATGAAGCGGTGGTGGTAGTATCTCTTCCACCGGTGACGCAGCCGGATGAGGACCGTGGCTCCCTGGATCATGAGGTGCAGGGGGTGGATGATATATTGGTTAATTTATCAGGACCTCTCATGGATAATTTGCAGAGGATGCTTGATAGCCCGGCGCCGGTGGCAGCCGACTATGTGGGGGGTACCTTTCCGGAGTTGGTGGCTAGACCGGGTGAAGTGCAGAATGGGCATGTAAGTAAGGAGGTTTAGACTGGGAGACTGCATACAATAGCGTAGATAGGGAATTTTTGTTTGGGGTTTGGGGAAGAAATCATGGGGTGGGTTAGGACTTTATATGACCAGGCGTTGGCAAGGGTCCAGGTAAAGGGGAAGTTGGGGGTTCAGGTGAGTTATGAAAGGGGTTTGCGGCAGGGTTGTCCTCTGTCGCAAATCCTGTTTGGGTGTATGCAGGACCCTTTCTGTAGATTGGTTAGGGAAGGGGTTTGGGATGGGGAGGTGGGAAGGGGTTGTGAGTGAGGCATATTAGGATATGTCCATGATACGACTGTCCTGGTGGGTAGTAGTGAGGGCTTATTACATGTGAATAGGATTGTGGGTATTTTTGGGGAGGCGACAGGTATGAGGGTAAATAGGGGTAGGTCAAGTTTGTTGGAGGTAGGTGAGTGGGTGGGAGGGATGTTGGACAGTAGAGGCGGTTGGAAGTGCGTCGATAGGATTAAAATTTGCGGGGTAATATTCAGTCATGATAGGGAATTGGCTAGAGAATTGAATTCGGTGGCGGTGGTGAACAGAGCTATTGATAGGTTGGGAGGCATTAGGTCTACAGAGGTAACACTTGCAACGAGCGCTGGTGGTAAATGTTTTATTATATAGCAAACTATGGTTTGTTGCTGCCGTATATCCTCTCCGGGAGTGTGATGTTGAGAGGTTGCTTGGGAGGGTTTTTCCTTATATTTGGAGTCATGGAAGGCATTGGTTAGGTAGGGAGGTGGTGACTTCTGGGGTGAGGGTGGGTGGGTTGGGGTTGATACAGCTACATAATAGGCTACAAAGTATTTTTGTTAAGCAAGAATATGTGGTAGTGGGGGGTACAGGGGGAAGGAGGGTGAATGGGGTCATGCAGGAGGTACGTAGTATGTGGTGGCGGGGTAGGGATCTGTTGAGATGTGAGGCTATGTTGAGGTTCCTCCTTGTTGTTCGGGAGCCTGGGAGGGTTAAGGTAGGCGTTTTGGATAGAGTGGGGGGGGAGGGAAGATGTGGTGCAGGTACTTATCCAATGTATAATTTGAAGTTAACGTGGCGTTGGTTGAAGAAGTTCCGAATACCACCAAGAATGCGTGAAACAGGTTATAGGTTTTTATTGGGTATTTTGGCGACATGCATAATTGTATAGGATGGGCATCATCAGGGATTGGTTGTTCGGATCGTGTGGGGTCCTGGAAATGGCGTATCATACTCTGTATTTCTGTGATATGTTGGTAGGGGTCAGGGAGTGGTTTAGTGGGGTATTAAGGAGGGTGAGGGCGTGGGGGGTGATGATCCTGAGGGCACTGTGTTTGGACGTGGGGGCTTTTTCGGAGGACGTCGTTAGGGCGGTAGTTTACTTGGTGGTCGAGTACATACATATTTTGTGGGTAATGCGGGAGGCTCCCGGAGCACAGCATATCCGAGCGTTGGCAGCAGGTATTTATAGGTCTAAGTGTAGAAATCAGGTTATATATGTGGGGATATGGTGTAAAACTTTCTCTCAGGGTTATAGGGAATTGACTATAGGTTTTCCGTTGGGGGTGAGGGAGGTACCTCAGTAAAGAGCTGGTCGAAAACGGGGGGGCTATGGTCAGGGGCTTCTGGACAGGGGGGATACGGAGGGTGACATGGCTAGAGTTTGTGTGCTTGCTCTCCGGTGTCACCTGATAGGGCGTCAACACATGTCGTCCAGCAGCCAGTGGTAGGAGGTCAGGTGGACATATATTGTAATGTGTGGTGATGATGCAAGTTTTGCAATCAGATGTCTAAACAGGTCTTGGACTTATGCGATTTAGAACGATCATTATGTTGTACTTTTATTGGTCGCACGTAATTACTGGCTTAATGGTTATAGGTTGGAGTATTAGGGAAGACAGGTGTTTATGATGAGGTTGGGTGTTTTTGTACTCAAGTGAGTGTTTTTTTTTTTTTTTTTTTTTTTTGGCCTCAGCGTGAATGGGGTGAATGTGCGTGTCTCAGCCCTTTGGACGACAGGTTACAGGTGTTCCGTAACATGTTTAAATTGTAGATTGTATACGGTGTAGGTTACCTCATCACATCACTTACATTTTTAGATTGCTTTCTTTTCTACTTAGATTGATGGCGGACGCTGTTATCCGTATATAATTTGTCTTCATTGTGATATTAGTATCGTGTGCATTTATGAAGTTCTTGATGTGGTATTAACATGTTTTGACACCATGGTATAATTATATATACAAAAATGAACAATGTTATATTGTAGTGTTGATGTAACTATGCCACAAGCATTGTTTGAGTTATTATGTAGGTAGCTGTTTTCAATATCTCTGTACATATAGTTCAATGTGTTCATATTTCTGTAGGGTAAGTTTCCGCATCACGGCACTTACATATTTAGGATGTTTTCTTTTCTGTTTAGTTTGAGGGCATCCTCAGGTTTATGTATTTTCCTTAGTCTTAAGTTAAGATAATTATATTGTTTTGTATTTATGAGGTACTTGGTGTAGTACCGTCATGTTACTTTTGTATTCTCACAGTTTTGATTAATAAAATAAAAAAAAAAAATTAATGGAAACTCTCTGCTTTCTATTGATAAGCCATGCCTATATCCATGCTAGAACCTTACCTCCTATACCATGAGCTGCTACTTATCTTATGAGTCTTTTGTGAGGTACTCTATCGAAGGCTTTACTGAAATCCAAATAAACATCATATTCTTTATCACTGTCTACTTCCTCAAATGTTTTATTGAAGAGCATCAGTAAATTTGTCAGTCAGGAACGACCTCTCGTGAATCCATGCTGAGATTCATTAATCAAATTATGCTCTTCAAGGTGACTTCTAATATCAGCTATAATTAATTCTAATAATTTGTCTACTATAGACGTCAGGCTTATTGGACGGTAATTTAATGGAATGGACTTATCCCCTGATTTAAATGTAGGAATTACATTAGCCATCTTCCACATCTCTGGCACAACACCAGATTGGATGGACGCATTAACATGCTCGTTAATGACTGACTAATGGGAGGCATAACGCTCGTGGTGCGCGAGCAAAAAACAAATTGAAAAAATATGGAAATTGAGTTATTAGTATAGAAAAAAAGCTTAACTCTCTGGCAACACAATGGTACAAGAATCAATGTCGTACGACGTTTCTAGAAGGAATTAGTCATTAATATCATGTGTGGTGACATCGGCGCTAGTATCATGACTGCTCGCATCCGTATTTTTTTTCGGATTTTTTCCGTTTTTTTTATTGTTATTCCTTGTATTATTCTTTCTGATATAATAATTGACTATTTGACATCATATAAGAATAGGCGGAGACTTCCAGCCAATCAGGAACCGGCAGGGAACATTCCCGCTCTTGGGACTCTGGGGAGTCAGGAGAAAATTCTTCATTATTACGCTAATATAAACTCTATGGCTTATTTATATATCAGAATTAATCTAATATGACTTAGTAAACATTATAAATGACATATAAACATGATATATACACTAGAATTAATAAAATAGGCCATAATATGGCCTGGTGGCTAAAGCTCTCGCTTCACACATGGAGGGCCCGGGTTCGATTCCGGGCGGGTGGAAACATTTCGATGTGTTTCCTTACACCTGTTGTCATGTTCACCTAGCAGCAAATAGGTACCTGGGTGTTAGTCGACTGGTGTGGGTCGCATCCTGGGGGACAAGATTGAGGACTCCAATGGAAATAAGACAGACAGTCCTCGATGACGCACTGACTTTATTGGGTTATCCTGGGTGGCTAACCCTCCGGGGTTAAAAATCCAAAGAAATCTAATCTTATCTTAAAGATATAGAAATAAAAAAAATTATCTTCCTTTATATTTCGTCTTCTTTGGCATTTAGTAAGAGAAAACGATGTTTTTGGCAGGGTAACTACACTAGATCTTAAGTAAACACTAAAACAATCACGATTTTCTCGGAAAAAAATATTTCCGAGACCGGAGGCGTTTCAGGCGTTATCTCGGAAGTAATTTATTGACCTATTTCATAAAGAACACCATTTATTATTGAAGTAAATGCAATAATATTGACAAAAATCATAAAACGATGATTGTTTTACAATGTGACTGACGATATTTGGAAATATTCCTAATATTTTTGGATTTGTGTGGGAGTAAAGGGCAAGATATTTTGCAAATGTAAAAAACTTAGCAACTTTATTTTTTTGTAGAATAAGTAAAGAAAATTACACTATTACCGCCAGTGAGAACATCGCACTAGCATTATTTTATAAGCATCAAGTCCCGAATCTACTTTCAAATGGAATTTTCATGGAATTTTCAGTAAATATTTTTTTTCAGTTGTTTATAGGGCTATCTTATTGAAACTTAGAGAATAATGTTCATGAACACGTCTCCACGTACACCAAAAATGAAAGAAATCGGACTAGAAAAAAAAAGACCAAATTGGTTATGCCTCCCTAAGTTGCAACTTGCATTCCTAAACATTCTTGAAAATAATTCATCAGGGCCGGGGACTTATTTTGCTTCAGTTTATCTTCCTGTTTGATAACCATTTCCCTCGTGACAATAATATTACTTAATTGGTTTTCTTTAGGAACTAAATAATTGTCATTTTCTGGGATATCATTTATGTTTTCCTGTGTAAAGACTGATAGGAAATAACCGTTAAATAGAGACATTTCCTGCTCATTATCAGTCAGCTGTCCATCCCCAATTCTCAGCGGTCCCATTTTTCCTGACTTTTGTCCTATAAACTTGAAAGAACCCTTATGGATTAGTCTTTGATTCATTAGCAATTCTAATTTCATAGTTACGTTTAGCCTTTCTAAACGCGTTTTTTTAACTTCTCTATTAAAATAAGCATATTGGTCAATAAGGTTAACCTCTCCTCTTTCGATGCACCTATAAATTCCTCTTTTCTCTCCCAACAAGTGCTTTAGTCTATTATTAATCCATCTAGGGTCATTCTTATTTGACCTATTTTCTCATTTACATTTTTAAAAAATCATAGTCGCAGATCCCTTCATTATCGCGAGTATGATCATTGTCAATATAATCATTAACTAGATTACCCCAGTCGAGATTAGACAGGTGTTCCCAAAGTCCATTATAATCGGCAGAACGAAAATCAGGGACTTTTACCGTATTATCCTTATTTTCGTAGTCCCAGGTAATATTAAAGGAAATAGATTTGTGATCACTTGCGCCAAGTTGTTCAGTGATCTCCAGATTATTTTCGAGGGTTTCTTTATTTGACAAGACCAGGTCAAGCAAATTATTACCACTGGTAGGTTCAGTTACACATTTCTTCGGAAAGCAGTCCTGAACTACTTTCAGAAAGTAACTGGACTCCAGATAACCATAAAAAAAAAAAACAGTCAGTTTGACTAAAGTTAAAATCTCCCACTATTACTACGTTATCGTGTCTAAAAGCCCTAACAATTTCGTTCCAAATAAGTCTCTCTCTATCGTTTTCTAAGCCAGGAGGTAGGTATATTATACCTAAAATAAGTTTTTCTTGACTTTCTAGAAATTCTACCCACACTGATTCTGGTACTAATCCATTTATTTTTATACCTGTTTTTATGCAACAATTTAAATTTTTATGCAACTCCTTTTGGGTTATCCTAGGTTCTCCACACATATGCTGCTATGTATGATAATGTATGTAAATGTATTTGTGTATACCTGAATAAACTTACTTACTTACCCCTTTCCCGTTATATCTATCATCATGGAACAACTTAACCCTTGAATATGGCACTCATCAATCATATCTCGACTCTTTAAATTATACCATGTTTCAGTAATTGCTACCAAACGTAATTCATTAATTTTATTTCTTGCACTTCGACTATTAGCATAAAATAAATTAATATGTTATATTTTCTGCACCTTTTTTCTATTCACCTTAGCTTTTACACAATTTCTGTTATTATAATTACATAAACACCCAGTGTTACTCGATGATTGTTATTATTAAGATACAAAACATCAAAGCCTAAGTCAATATTTCCATAGTAGTTAGACTGTTGGGTTTAGTCCTGACTCTTTCTCTTCTTCAGCTCTTCCTCTCACCGGTTATTCTTCGTCTGTCCCCTCGCCCCTAGTGGGTCCTTACCTGAGAGTCTGAACTGAAAAAATATTTCCAGATTGCAGGGTAGGTGCCAAGGCTGGAGCTTGCTACCTTCTGCAGCTCGCAAGACTGCCCTTCCCGCCAGGGAAGCTGGCAGACAAGAGAAGTCTAGCTTCTCCCTACCAGCCCCGTGCTAGTGGGGAATATGGCTATACCTGGGGACAGTTAGCCCCGCCGATGAGGGGGTACTTGTACTTCCTCCCATGGGAGACTTAGGTCTCTGATACTCCCACGACAGGGAGCCGGAGCTGGGTCGCCATCTGGTAAAGACCCGGGGAATTCCCTGCGAATCAACACCTCCTCTTCCTCAATATTTCCACTCATTATTTTCCATTTCCTAAACTCATACTTCTAACTAATCCTAGTTTAAAGTCCTAACAACACCCTCAACAGAGCTAGCGAGAAAACCCACACCCACAGTGCCGTGTCTTCCTTTGCAGATGACACCCGAATCTGTATGACAGTGTCCACCGTTGAAGACACTGCAAGACTCCAAGCAGACATAAACCAAATCTTTAAATGGGCTGCAGAAAACAATATGAAGTTCAATGATGAGAAATTTCAATTACTCAGATACGGAAAACGTGAGGAAATTAAAATCTCATCGAAGTACAAAACTAATTCCAACCACACAATAGAGCGAAAAACTAATGTCAAAGACCTGGGAGTGATCATGTCAGAGGATCTCACCTTCAAGGACCATAACACCGTAGCAATCACATCTGCTAGAAAAATGACAGGATGAATAATTAGAACCTTCAAAACCAGGGATGCCAAGCCCATGTTGACACTTTACAGATCGCTTGTTCTATCTAGGCTGGAATATTGCTGCACACTAACTGCACTTTTCAAGGCAGGTAAAATTGCTGACCTTGAAAATGTGCAGAGAACCTTCACGACACGCATACCTGCGATAAACCACCTCAATTACTGAGAACGCTTGAAGTTCCTAAACCTGTACTCTCTAGAACGCAGGCGGGAGATATACATTATTATATACACGTGGAAAATTCTCGAGGGATTAGTACGAAACTTGCACACGAGAATCACTCCCTACGAAAGCAAAAGACTCGGCAGGCGATGTAATATCCCCCCAATGAAAAGCAGGGGTGCCACTAGCCCGTTGAGGGGCAACACAATAAGTTCAACTGCCTCCCAGCATATTTCAGGGGAATTACCAACAAACCCCTGGCTGTCTTCAAGCAGGCACTGGACAGGCACCTAAAGTTGGTACCTGACCAGCCAGGCTGCGGTTCGTACGTTGGACTGCGTGCGGCCAGCAGTAACAATCTGGTTGATCAGGCTCTGGTCCAACATGAGGCCTGTTCACAGACCGGGCCACAGGGGCGTTGACCCCTGGAATTCTCTCCAGGTAAATTCCAGGTCTACCCTAGATAAGTGAACCCGATCCCTGGCATACACGTCATTTCTACCGTAGAAGTGCTCCCAGTTGTCTATGAATGGTACTGCATTATCCTTACAGTGTTTGTCAAGCCAACAATTAATACCAATTGCTCTGGATAATCATTTATTTCCAACACCCCTTCTTGGCAAAATGCCACATATAACAGGGCGCTCCCCTCTTCTTCCGAATTATGTCTATTGCCGTCCTATACCTTCTAACTAAATCCTCACTTCTACGCTTGTCTACATCATTGCCTCCAGCACTGAGGCAGATAACAGGATTGATCCCATTACCGTTCATGATGTTGTCAAGCCGGCTAAAGATATCCTCCATCCCAGCCCCAATAAAGCAAACCCTCTTTCTCCTAATCCTATTCTTTAAAACAGAAGAACCTATAAATGTACCTAATCTGACTGTCACCAACAAGAACAATGTTCTTTCCTTCCTTGTTGTTCTTCGTCATGACGTTCCCAGCAATCGACTCACATTCGTCGGGTAGCAAGGAGAATGGGTTCGAATCCTCTTGTTTTCTCGTCAGTCGCTGTATCTCGAGCTTAGCCACCTTCAGCTCCTCCTTAAGCTGCTGGTAGAGTTGCTCAATTGAGGACATCTTGGTTTAGTTCCACAAAGAGCACACTGGACACGACTTCACTGAGCAAGTTACACGTCACAACTCAGCAAGGTACAGGTCACAACTCAGCAAGGTACAGGTCACAACTCAGCAAGGTACAGGTCACAACTCAGCAAGGTACAGGTCACAACTCAGCAAGGTACAGGTCACAACTCGGGAAATGGAAAAAATTACAGACTCGATTGAAAAGGAGACACAATGCAATACAGCGTCATTCTTTACTGACAGCTTTTCGCCCTCATACTAGGCTTTATCAAGACTCAAATAGCTCTGTTTGTTTTGATAAATTTCACTGTGTCTGGGTGAAACGTTGTAAAGAATCACATTATACTGCCTTTCAGTCTTTTTTCCGCCAGTAGACATCTTCCATTTCGCCTTCATTCATTGTTATGCTTGCCATCTGACGGCCGTATCTGGGGATGGGAGGGTCAATGTTTGTTTGATTTTAAGAACATAAGAATGGAGGAACACTCCAACAGGCCTACTGGCCAATACAAGGCACATCCTTCTGAAAAGCACCCAACCCCTTTCACTCATATATTTGTCCAATCTCTTTTTAAAGCTACCTAAGGCTTTAGCTTCTATTACCCTACTTGGAAGACTCTTCCACACATCAGCTACTCTGTTCGAAACCCAGTATTTACATACGCCTTTTTAAATCAAATTCTATCTAAATTAAATCCGTTATTTCTAGTTCATACTTGGTTCGATAACCTCAGTACAGCATTTATATCACCTTTGTTTATGCCCATCATCCACTTAAATAATTCAGTGATATCTACTCATATTCTACGTCTCACAAGAGAGTGAAGGTTCAAGGCTCTTTCTATCCTCGCATGATCAACTTTATCATCCTCTCTATGAATTAATATGCATTATGTAGTAAGGAATTCACAACTGAGCAGCAAAATCTAAGTGAGTCCTTACTAATGACGTATATAACTATAAAATAGCTTTTGGATAAATAATCTGTAAGCCTTATTGCACACACATAGGCACTGTTGTCATGGTACCATATGTCTGCTAACCATGACTCCCAATACTTTTTCACATTATGTCTAATCAAGCTCTACATCACCTAGTTTATAACTACGAGGGTTATTTTCATTCACAAGGATTTGGACTTATCACTTGTCCGCATTGAACTGCATAGCCACTTTTCAGACCATGACATTAATTTGTCCAAATCTTCCTGGAGTTCACTGGTATCCTTAGAATCTATTAAACGGCCAATTTTCGCGTCTTCACCGAACTTACTCACGTCACTTGTAATTCCTTCATCAAGGTCAATAATTTCAATTATGAACAACAATGGAATGCCATTTATGTCCGGTCCCCATTCAGATTTGACCCCATTAATGCTTTCTATTGGCCAGCCATGCCTCGATCCATGTTAGAACCTTGTCTCCTATACCATGAGATGCAACGTTTCTATTGAAGGACTTTTTGAAATCCAAATAAACAACAACATATACTTTAACGCTGTCCATTGACTCAAATGGTTTACTAAAGATTGTCAGTAAATTTTTCAGGCAGAAACGAGCTCTTGTGAATAAATGTTGAGATTCATTAATCAACTTATGCTTATTAAGGTGGTTTCTAATAATATCAGCTATAACTGTTTTTGATAATTTGGAAACTATAGACGTCAGGCTTATTGGACGGCACATTGCTGGAATTGACTTGTCCCCTGATTTATGTATTGAAATTACATAAGCTATCTTCTTCATCTCCGGAACAACACCAGTCTGAATTGAAGAGTTGAACAGGCTCGTTAGAGGCTCACTAAGTTACCACTACCAATCTTCAGGAACCCTGGTAAACAATTACACAGGGTCCTGGGACTGGTTTTGTTTTACTTTATTTACTTGTTTGACAACAACAATGTTTGATAATCTCCGGACAAGGTGACTGTGAAACAGAAACCTGAAACTGTTTTACATGATGGTAGGATTGCTGGTGTCTTTTTTTCTGTCTCATAAACACGCTGGATAACAGGTATATCTAGCTACTTCTACTTACACTTTAGGTCACACTACACAGGCATGCACATGCATATATATACATACACACATCTAGGTTTTTCTTCTTTTTCTTAATAGCTCTTGTTCTTTTTATTTTCTCTATTGTCCATGGGGAAGTGGAAAAGAATCTTTCCTCCGTAAGACATGCGTGTCGTATGAGGCGACTAAAATGCCGGGAGCAATGGGCTAGTAACCCCTTCTCCTGTACACATTTACTAAAGAAGAGAAGAAGAGAAAAATTATAAAACTGGGTTGTCTGAATGTGCGTGGATGTAGTGCGGATGATAAGAAAGAGATGATTGCTGATGTTATGAATGAAAAGAAGTTGGATGTCCTGGACCTAAGCGAAAAAATGCTGAAGTGGGTAGGCGAGTTTCAGTGGGGAGAAATAAGTGGTATTAAGTCAGGAGTATCTGAGAGAATTAGAGCTAAGGGAGGGGTAGCAATAATGTTGAAGGATCAGTTATGGAAGGAGAAGAGGGAATATAAATGTGTAAATTCAAGGATTATGTGGATTAAAATAAGGGTCGGATGCGAAAAGTGGGTCATAATAAGCGTGTATGCACCTGGAGAAGAGAGGAGTGTAGAGGAGAGAGAGAGATTTTGGGAGATGTTAAGCGAATGTATAGGAACTTTTGAACCAAGTGAGAGAGTAATTGTGGTAGGGGACCTAAATGCTAAAGTAGGAGAAACATGTAGAGAGGGTGTGGTAGGTAAGTTTGGGGTGCCAGGTGTAAATGATAATGGGAGCCCTTTGATTTAACTTTATATAGAAAGGGGTTTAGTTATAGGTAATACATATTTTAAGAAGAAGAGGATAAATAAGTATACAATATATGATGTAGGGCGTAATGACAGTAGTTTGTTGGACTACGTATTGGTAGATAAAAGACTGTTGAGTAGACTTCAGGATGTACATGTTTATAGACGGGCCACAGATATATCAGATCACTTTTTAGTTATAGCTACAGTGGGAGTAAAAGGTAGATGGGATACAAGGAAAATAGAAGCAGTAAGTAAGAGAGAGGTGAAGGTTTATAAACTAAAAGAGGAGGCAGTTAGAGTAAGATATAAACAACTATTGGAGGATAGATGGGCTAGTGAGAGTGTAGGCAATGGGGTCGAAGATGGGGTGTGTAGACCAAGTGTTTACAGTGAAACACATAGATGAACAGTATTTGGATAAGGGTAAAGAGGTTTTTGTGGCATTTATGGATTTGGAAAAGGCATATGATAGGGTGGATAGGGGGGCAATGTGGCAGATGTTGCAGGTGTATGGAATAGGAGGTAGGTTACTGAAAGCAGTGAAGAGTTTTTATGAAGATAGTGAGGCTCAGGTTAGAGTGTGTAGGAGGGAGGGGGACTATTTCCCAGTAAAAGTGGGCCTTAGACAAGGATGTGTGATGTCACCGTGGTTGTTCAATATATTTATAGATGGGGTTGAAAGAGAAGTGAATGCGAGGGTCTTGGCAAGAGATGTGGGGTTAAAAGATGAAGAATCAAATACAAAGTGGGAGTTGTCACAGTTGATTTTTGCTGATGACACTGTGCTTTTGGGAGATTCTGAAGAGAAGTTGCAGAGGTTGGTGGATGAATTTGGTAGGGTGTGTAAAAGAAGAAAATTGAAAGTGAATATAGGAAAGAGTAAGGTGATGAGGATAACAAAAAGATTAGGTGACGAAAGATTAGATATCAGATTGGAGGGAGAGAGTATGGAGGAGGTGAATGTATTCAGATATTTGGGAGAGGACCTCTCAGCAAATGGGTCTATGAAGGATGAGGTGAATCATAGAATTGATGAGGGGAAAAGGGTGAGTGGAGCACTTCGGAGTCTGTGGAGACAAAGAACTTTGTCCATGGAAGTAAAGAGGGGAATGTATGAGAGTATAGTTATACCAACACTCTTATATGGGTGTGAAGCATGGGTGATGAATGTTGCAACGAGGAGAAGGCTGGAGGCAGTGGAGATGTCATGTCAGAGGTCAATGTGTGGTGTGAATATAATGCAGAGTATTCGGAGTTTGGAAATTAGGAGGAGGTGCGGGATTACCAAAACTATTATCCAGAGAGCTGAGGAGGGATTGTTGAGGTGATTTGGACATGTAGAGAGAATGGATCGAGACAGAATGACTTCGAGAGTGTATAAATCTGTAGTGGAGGGAAGGCGGGGTAGGGGTCGGCCTAGGAAAGGCTGGAGGGAGGGGGTAAAGGAGGTTTTGTGTGCGAGGGGCTTGGACTTCCAGCAAGCATGTTTGAGCGTATTTGATATGAGTGAATGGAGACAAATGGTTTTTAATACTTGACGTGCTGTTGGAGTGTGAGCAAAGTAACATTTATGAAGGGATTCAGGGAAACCGGCAAGCCGGACTTGAGTCCTGGAGATGGTAAATACAGTGTATGCACTCTGAAGGAGGGGTGTTAATGTTACAGTTTTATAACTGTAGTGTAAAGCACCCCTCTGGCAAGACAGTAATGGAGTGAATGATGATAAAAAAATTCTTTTTCGGGCCACCCTGCCTTGGTGGGAATCGGCCGATGTCTTAATAAAATATATATATATATATATTATCTTCTTCCAACAAGCAGCTTCCCACTGAGACAGGGGGCACAAAAAGAAAAACAAAAGTTTCTCTTTTTAACTTTAGTAATGTATACAGGAGAAGGGGTTACTAGCCACTTGCTACCAGCATTTTAGTCGACTTTTACGACATGCATGGCATACGGAGGAAGAATTCTGTTCCACTTCCCCATGGAGATAAGAGAAAATAAGAACAAGAACTAGTAAGAAAATAGAAAGTAGTAGGTTGGTAGACAGCAACCACCCAGGGAGGTACTACCGTCCTGCCAAGTGAGTGTAAAACGAAAGCCTGTATTTGTTTTACATGATGGTAGGACTGCTGGTGGATTTTTTTCTGTCTCATAAACATGCAAGATTTCAGGTACGTCTTGCTACTTCTACTTACACTTAGGTCACACTATACATACATGTATACGTTTATGTATACACACTAATCTGAGTTTTCTTTGATTTTATCTTAATAGTTCTTGTTCTTATTTCGTTTACTTTCATATCCATGGGGAAGTGGAATAAGAATCTTTCCTCCGTAAGCCATGCGTGTTGTAAAAGTCAACTAAAATGCCGGGAACAATGGACTAGTAACCCTTTTTCCTGTATAGATTTACTAAAAAGAAAAAAGAATAAAACCGTCAAAGTGGGATGTTTGAATGTGCATGGATGTGGTGTGAATGATAAGAAAGAGATGATTGTAGATGTTATGAATGAAAAGAAGCTGGATGTCCTAGCTTTAAGTGAGACAAAGATGAAGGGGGTTGGAGAGTTTCAGTGGGAAGAAATAAATGGGATTAGGTCAGGAGTTTCAAATAGAGTTAGAGCTAAAGAAGGAGTGGCAATAATGTTGAATAATCAGTTATGGCAGGTAAAGAGGGATTATAAATATATAAATTGAAGGATTATGTGGAGTAAAATAAAGGTCGGATGTGAAAAGTGGGTTATAGTAAGTGTTTATGCACCTGGAGAAGAGAGAAGTGTAGAGGAGGAGAGAGAGAGATTTTGGAAAATGTTGACTGAGTGCGTGGGGAGTTTTGAACCAAGTGAGAGAGTACTTGTGGTTGGGGATCTAAATGCTAAAGTGGTTAAAAATGTTGTGGAGGGAGTAGTAGGTAAATTTGGGGTGTCAGGGGTAAATGTAAATGGGGAACCGTTAATTGAGCTATGTGTAGAAAGAGGTTAGGTAATAAGTAATACATATTTTATGAAAAAGAGGATAAATAAGTATACAAGGTAAGATATAGCACGTAATGGAAGTAGTTGGTTAGAGTATGTATTGGTGGATAAAAGGTTGATGGGTAGGCTTCAGGATGTACATGTTTATAGAGGGGCAACGGATATATCGGATCATTATTTAGTTGTAGCTACAGTTAGAGTAAAAGGTAGATGGGACAAAAAGAAAATGGCAACAGCAAGTAAGAGAGAGGTAAAAGTGTATAACCTAAGGGAGGAGGAAGTTAACGTGATATATAAGCAACTATTGGCAGAAAGGTGGGCTAGTGCAAGTATGAGTAGTGGGGGGGTTGAAGAGAGTTGGTATAGTTTTAAAAATGCTGTATTAGAATGTGGGGCAGAAGTTTGTGGCTATAGGAGAGTGGGTGCAGGTGGAAAGAGGAGTGAGTGGTGGAATGAAGAAGTAAAGGGTGTCATAAAAAAGAAAAGGGTAGCTTATGAGAGGTTTTTACAAAACAGAAGTGTTAATAGAAGAGCAGAGTATATGGAGAGTAAAAGAAAGGTCAAAAGAGTGGTGAGAGAGTGCAAAAGGAGAGCAGATGAAAGAGTGGGAGAGGCTCTGTCAAGAAATTTTGCTGAAAACAAGAAATTTTTTTGGAGTGAGATAAACAAGTTTAGAAAGCCTAGGGAATGAATGGATTTGTCAGTTAAAAACAGAGTAGGGGAGTTAGTGGATGGGGAGCTAGAGGTATTGGGTAGATGGCGGGCATATTTTGAAGAACTTTTAAATGTCGATGAAAATAGTGAGGCGGTAATTTCATGCACTGGCCAGGGAGGTATAACATTGTTTATGAGTGAAGAAGAGCAGGATGTGAGTGTGGAGGAGGTGCGTGAGGCATTACGTAGAATGAAGGGGGTAAAGCAGCTGGAACTGATGGATCATGACAGAAATGTTAAAAGCAGGGGGGATATAGTGTTGGAGTGGTTGGTATTTTTGTTTAATAAAAGTATGAAAAAGGGGAAGGTACCTAGGGATTGGCAGAGAGCATGTATTTAGATAAAGGTAGGGAAGTTTTCATTGCATTTATGGATTTAGAAAAGGCATTTGATAGAGTGGATAGGAAAGCAATGTTGCAAGTGTATGGAATAGGTAGTAAGTTACTGAAGGCTGTAAAGAGTTTTTATGAGGATAGTGAGGCTCAGGTTAGGGTGTATAGGAGAGAGGGAGAATACTTCCCGGTAAAAGTAAGTCTCAGACAGGGATGTGTAATGTTACCATGGTTGTTTAATATATTTATAGATGTGGTTGTAAAAGAAGTAAATGCTAGGGTGTTGGGGAGAGGGTGGGATTAAATTATGGGGAATTAAATGCAAAATGGGAGTTGACACAGTTACGTTTTGCTGATGATACTGTGCTTATGCTTCATAATTCTTAAGCTAGTCATAAGTTTGCCTAAGACATCCAATATAGAAACGGTATTATGCCAATACATCACCTTTACCATTAATATATAAACTAATTGTTAAATTCTTAAATGTTTAAATTTCAATACCTCAATATTGTAAACCAATAATCACTACAATTACCTAACCTTACAATCAGTATAATCATTGTGTCACTATTGAGTAAGACCTATCATAAGACTCCCTGAAAAGCCTATGCATACCTAGGCATATTATTGGCCATCTTGTAATATCTACTTCATAAAATGTACATTACTATAATTACACCCCACTATGTATATTACTAGAAATAAAGAATTTGAATTTGAATTTGAAAAGTTGCAAAGGTTAGTGGACGAGTTTGGGAGAGTGTGTAAAGGTAGAAAGTTGAAAGTGAACATAGATAAGAGTAAGGTGATGAGAGTATCAAATGATTTAAATAAAGAAAAATTTGATATCAAATTTGAGAGAGGGATTATGGAAGAAGTAAATGTTCTCAGATATTTGGGAGTTGACTTTTCAGCGGATGGGTTTATGAAGGATGAGGTTAACCATAGAATTGATGAAGGAAGGTATATGTGGAGACAAAAACCGTTATCCATTGAGGCAAAGAAGGGAATGTACGAAAGTAAAGTGGTACCAACACTCTTATATGGGTGTGAAGCATGGGTTGCAAATGCTGGAGCGAGGAGGCGGCTGAATGAAGTGGAGATGTCCTATCTAATGTGTGGTGAAAATGTTATGCAGAAAATTCGGAGTGTGGAAATTAGGAGGAGGTGTGGAGTTAATAAAAGTATTTGTCAGAGGGCTGAAGAGGGGTTGTTGAGGTGGTTTGGTCCTTTAGAGAGAATGGATCAAAGTAGAATGACTTGGAGAGTGTATAAATCTGTAGGGGAAGGAAGGCGGGGTAGGGGTCGTCCTCGAAAAGGGAGGGGGTAAAGGAGGTTTTGTGGGCGAGGGGCTTGGACTTCCAGCAAGCATGTGTGAGCATGTTTGATAGGAGTGAATGGAGACGAATGGTTTTGGGACCTGACGAGCAGGGTACAAATTTGTGAAGGGATTCAGGGAAACCAGTTAATTGATTAGCTGGACTTGAGTCCTGGAAATGGAAAGTACAATGCCTGCACTTTAAAGGAGGGGTCTGGGATAGTGACAGTTGGGAGGGACTATTCTCAGCTGTCGTATCTGAGCGCCTCTGCAAAGACAGTGATTATGTATGAGTGAAGTGAAAGTGTTAAATGATGAAAGTATTTTCTTTTTGGGGATTTTCTTTCTTTTTGGGTCATCCTGCCTCGGTGGGAGACGGCCGACTTGTTGATAATATATATATATATATATATATATATATATATATATATATATATATATATATATATATATATATATATATATATATATATATATATATATATTATAATATTTATTAACTCATCGGCAGTTTCCCACCAACTTTCACCATCATTTACTCCATCACTGTCTTGTCAGAGGCGCCCTTACACTACAGTTATAAAATTGCAACATTAACACCTCTCTTTCAGAGTGCAGGCACTGTACTTTCCATCTCCAGGACTGAAATCCGGCCTGTCGGTTTCCCTGAATCCCTTCACCAATGTTTACTTACTCTCCAACAGCACGTCAAGTCCTAAAAACTACTTGTCTCCATTCGCTCCTATCTAACATGCTCACGCATGCTCGATGGAAGTCCAAGCCCATGGCATACAAAACCTCTTTTACCCCCTCTCATCAACCTTTCCTAGGCAGACCCCTACCCAGCCTTCCTTCCTCTACAGATTTATACACTCTTGAAGTCATTCTGTTTTGTTCCATCCTTTCTACATGATATATTGTATACTCATTTATCTCCTTTTTCTTAATTTCCAAACTACGAATTCTCAATAATATATTCTCACTACACATTACATTCAGACATAAAATCTCCAGCCTTCTCCTTGTTGCAACATTCACCACCAATGCTTCACACCCATATAAGAGCGTTGGAATAACTATACTCTCATACATTCCCCTCTTTGCTTCCATGGACAAAGTTCTTTGTCTCCTCAGACACCTCAGTGCACCACTCACCCTTTTCCCCTCGTCAGTTTCTATGATTCACCTCATCTTTCATAGACCCACCTGCTGACACGTTTACTCCTAATATCTGAATACATTCACCTCCTCCATACTGTCTCCCTCCAATCTGATATCCTATCTTTCGTTACCTATTTTTTTATCCTCATCACCTTGCTCTTTCCTATATTCACTTTTAATTTTCGTCTTCTACATACCCTACCAAACTCATCTAGCAACCTTTGCAACTTCTCTTCAGAATCTCCCAAAAGCACAGTGTCATCAGCAAAAAACAATTGTGACAATTTCCAATTTGTGTTAGATTCTTTATCTTTTACCCCCACACCTCTTGCCAACACCCGAGCATATACTTCTCTTACAACATTATCAATTAATATATTGAATAACCATGGTGACATCAGACATCCTTTTCTAAGGCCTACTTTTTCTGGGAAATAATCTCCCTATCTCTTACATACTCCAACATGAGCCTCACTATCTTCGTAAAAACTCTTCACTGCTTTCAGTAAGATACATAATATTTCATACATTTGCAACATCTGTCACATTGCCTACTTATCCACCCTGTCATACACCTTTTCCCAGTCTATGTCTCAAAAACCTCTTTACCCTTACTTAAATACTACTCACCTATATGTTTCATTGTAAACACTTTGTCCACACATACACACACCCTACCCTTCCTAAAGCCTCCTTGTTCACCTGCTATCCTACTCTAAATCTTACTCTTAATTCTTTCAATAATAACTCAACCATACACTTTATCAGGTATACTCAACATACTTATTCGCCTATATTTTTTGTACTCTCATTTGTCCTCTTTGCCTTTATACAAAGGAACTATGCATGCTCTCTGCCTATCCCTAGGTACCTTACCCTTTACAAAACTATATCCCCACCTGGTTTTAACATTTCAATCTTTATCCCATCAATCCCAGCTGCCTTAACGCCTTTCATTCTACCCACTGCCTCACGAATTTACCCGACACTCACAACTGTTTCTTTTTTTACCCCTACAAGATGTTATTCCTCTTTGCCCTATACACGAAATCACAGCTTCCCTATCTTCATCAACATTTTACAGTTCCTCAAAATATTCCCTCCATCTTCCCCATACCTCTAACTCTCCATTTAATAACTCTCTAGGCTTCCTCAACTTATTAATCTTACTCCAAAACTTTTTCATATTTTCAATAAAATTTGTTGATAACATCTCACCCACTCTCATTTACTCCCTCTTTACATTGCTTCCCCACTGTCTTAAACTCTCTTTTTCTTTCCATATTCTCATCCCTCCTTGCTTCACTTCTATTTTGTAAAAATATTTCATATGCTAACCTTTTCTCTCTTACTTCCCTCTTTACATCATCATTCCACTAATCGCTCCTCTTCCCTCCCGCACCCACTTTCCTGTAACCACAAACTTCTGCTGAACACTCTAACACTACATTCATAAACCTACCACATACATCTTCAACCCCATTGCCTTTACTCTCACTAGCCCATCTATCCTCCAATAATTGTTTATATCTTACCACAAGTGCCTCCTTCTTTATTTTATAAACCTTCACCTCTTACTTGCTGCTTTAATTGTTCTTGTATCCCATTTACCTTTCACTATCAATGTAGCTACAAGTAAAAAGTGATCTGATATATCTGTGGCCCCTCTATAAACATGTACATCTTGAAGTCTACCCAAGAGTGTTTTATCTACCAATACGTAGTCCAACAAACTACTGTCAGTACGCTCTACATCATATCTTGTATACTCATTTATCTCCTTTTTCTTAAAAAATGTATTACCTATAACTAAACCCCTTTCTATACAAACTACAATCAAAGGCTCCCTCTTATCATTTACACCTGGCACCCCAAAGTTACCTACCACACCCTCTTTACATGTTTCTCCTTCTTTAGCATTTAGGTCCCCTACCACAATTACTCTCTCACACTCACTTAACATATCCCATAATTTCTCTCTCTCCTCTACACTCCTCTTTTCTCCAGATGCATACCCACTTAATTATAACCCTTATTTTAATCTACATAATCCTTGAATTTATACATTTATATTCCCTCTTTTCCTTCCATAACTAATTCTTCAATATTATTGCTACCCCTTCCTTAGCTCCAACTCTCTCAGATACTCCCATTTATTTCTCTCATATGAAACTCACCTACCCCCTTCAGTTTTGCATTACTTAGAGCTAAGACATGCAAATTCTTTTCATTCATAACATTACCTGGAGTTTACCTGGAGAGAGTTCCGGGGGTCAACGTCCCCGCGGCCCAGTCTGTGATCAGGCCTCATCACCAGGCTGTTACTACTGGCCGCACGATGTCCAACGTACGAACCACAGCCCGGCTTGTCAGGTACCGACTTTAGGTGTCTGTCCAGTACCTGCTTGAAGACAGCCAGGGGTCTATCGGTAATCCCCCTTATGTATGCTGGGAGGCAGTTGAACATTCTTGGGCCCCTGACACTTATTGTGTTGTCTCTCAACGTGCTAGTGGCACCCCTGCTTTTCATTGGGGGGATGTTGCATCGTCTGTCGAGTCTTTTGCTTTCGTAGGAAGTGATTCTCGTGTGCAAGTTTTGTACTAATCCCTCTATGATTTTCCAAGTGTACATAATAAAGTATCTCTCCCACCTGCGTTCTAGGGAGTACAGGTTTAGAAACTTCAAGCGTTCCCAGTAATTGAGGTGGTTTATCACACTTATGCGTGCCGTGAAGGTTCTCTGCACATTTTCTAGGTCAGCAATTTCACCTGCCTTGAAAGGTGCAGTTAGTGTGCAGCAATATTCCAGCCTAGATAGAACAAACGACCTGAAAAGTGTCAGCATGGGCTTGGCATCCCTGGTTTGAAGGTCTCATTATCCATCCTATCATTTTTCTAGCAGATGCGATTGCTACAATGTTATGGTCCTTGAAGATGAGATCCTCTGACATGATCACTTCCAGGACTTTGACATTAGTTTTTCACTCTATTGTGTGGTTGGAATTTTTTTTATACCGATGAAATTTAAATTTCCTCACTTTTTCTATATCGGAGTAATTGAAATTTCTCATCATTGAACTTCATATTGTTTTCTGCAGCCCATTTAAAGATTTGGTTGATGTCTGCTTTGAGTCTTGCAGTGTATTCAATGGTGGACACTGTCATGCAGATTCGGGTGTCATCTGCAAAGGAAGACACGGCACTGTGGCTGATATACCTGTCTATGTCCGATATGAGGATGAGGAACAAGATGGGAGCGAGTACTGTGCCTTGTGGAACAGAGCTTTTCACGTAGCCACCTCAGACTTTACTCTGTTGACTAATACTCTTTGTGTTCTATTTGTTAGGATATTATAGATCCATCAACCAATTTTTCCTTTTATTCCTTTATCACGCATTTTGTGTGCTATTACACCATGGACACACTTGTCAAAGGCTTTTGCAAAGTCTGTGTATATAACATCTGCATTCTGTTTGTCTTCTAGAGCATCCAGGACCTTGTCGTAGTGGTCCAGTAGCTGGGACAGACAGGAGCGACCTGCTCTAAACCCATGCTGCCCTGGGTTGTGTAACTGATGGGTATCTAGATGAGTGGCGATCTTGCTTCTTAGAACCCATTCAAAGATTTTTATATGGGACGCTAGCGCTATTGGTCGATAGTTCTTTGCCAATACTTTACTGCCGCCTTTGTGGAGTGGGGCTATGTCTTTGTTTTTAGTAACTGCGGGACGACCCCAGTGTCCATGATCCCTCTCCATAGGATGTTAAAAGCACGTGATAGGAGCTTCTTGCAGTTCTTGATGAACACGGAGTTCCAAGAGTCTGGGCCTGGAGCGGAGTGCATGGGCATGTCATTTATCGCCTTTTCGAAGTCATTTGGCGTCAGGATAATGTCAGATAGGCTTGCTTCTACCAAGTTCTGTGGCACTCTCATAAAAAAATTATTTAGGTCTTCGACTCTCATTCTAGTTAGCGGCTCGCTAAAAACTGAGTCATATTGGGACTTTAGTAGCTCACTCATTTCCTTGCTGTCATCTGTGTAGGACCCATCCCGTTTAAGTAGTGGCCCAATACTGAATGTTGTTCTCGACTTTGATTTGGCATAAGAAAATAAATACTTTGGGTTTCTTTCAATTTCATTTATGGCTTTTAGTTCTTCCCGCACTTCTTAACTCCTGTAAGATACCTTTAGTTTTAGTTCGAGGTTTGCTATTTATCTGACCAGTGTCTCCCTACGTATTTCAGATATATTCGCTTCATGTAGCCGCTCTGTTATTCTTTGCCTTCGCCGGTATAGGGTGCGCCTTTCTCTTTTTAGTTTACATCTTCTCCTCCATTTCCTTAAGGGAATTTGCCTTGAGCAAACCTCAAGTGCCACAGATTTAATTTGTTCTAGACAAAGGTTAGGATCCGTGATGCTTAGGCTATCTTCCCAGTTTACATCATTTCCGACTTAGTTTACTTGGTCCCACCTTATGTTTTTGTTAATGAAGTTGAATTTGGTGAAGGCTCCCTGGCGACTGATCACATTTTGTCGGTCTGGGGCCCCCCGCATACATGTCTGGACCTCTATTATGTTGTGATCTGAGTAGTATATTGTTTTTGATATGATGACATTTCGTATCAGATCATCATTGTTAGTGAAGATGAGCTCCAGCGTATTCTCCAATCTTGTAGGCTTTATTATTTGCTGGTTTAAGGTGAATTTGGTGCAGAGGTTCAAAAGCTCGTGTGTGTGCGAGTTTTCATCTGAGCTGCCTCTTGGTGTTATCTCTGCTACCACATTATTTGCAATATTCCTCCATTTTAGGTGCCTTAGATTGAAATCCCCCAGGAGCAAGATGTTGGGGGCAGGGGCTGGAAGGTTTTCCAGACAGTGGTAAATTTTCAGAAGCTGTTCCTGGAATTGTTGGGACGTTGCATCCGGGGCTTGTATACAACCACGATGACCAGGGTTTGATTCTCAATCTTTACTGCTAAAACTTCAACTACATCTTTTGAGGCATTTAGTAATTCTGAGCATATAAGTGACTCTGTTATATACAGGCCAACCCCCTTTTGCCTGTTCACTCTGTCACATCTGTATAGGTTGTAGCCCGGGATCCATATTTCGTTGTGTAAGTGATCCTTTATGTGGGTCTCTATGAAAGCCGCAAACATTGCATTTGACTCTGTAAGCAATAATTAAGGTATTTTGTTGTTCGTCGATGGCTTTAGGCCCTGTATATTTGCAAAGATGAATGTCGTTGGATTGATGGCATGGAGGGGGGTTCTTTTTTTCCTGGCACTAATATCTGTTGTTCTGGAGTGGAGGCCATTGACTGTGATTCCACTTCAGAAATGGTTGCAGTTGGTGTACGATTTCTGTCATTTCTTGCCAGCTTTTTTCCTTCCTGGCGCTAAAAAAACTCTCTCTGGAGTGGCTTTGGCTACCCAGGTTTTCCCATGGTCTGGATGTTCTGAGTCTTCTTGTACCCTTTAGGTGGTGTGCCTGGCAATATAGGTTATAGCACAATATAGGTTATGGCACATTTCAGGGTGAAAAAGCTTACAGAAAGGGAGGTTGCAATCATCTCTTATCATCTGCACTACAACAACGCACATTCAAGATTCTCAGTTTTATAAAGTTTTTCTTCTTCTCTGTTTTAGTATTTTCTATAGAAGGGGTAACTAGCCCATTGCTCTCGGCATTTTAGTCGTCTCATGCGACATACATTGCTTACGAAGGAATGATTCTTTTCCACTTCCCCATGGAGAATAGAGGAAACTAATAAGGAAAAAAGAGAAAAACCTAGATGTGTGTATGTATATATATGCATGTGCAGGTCTGTGTAGTGTGACATAAGAGTAAGTAGAAGTAGCAAAAGATATATCTGTTATACAGCGTTTTTATGAGACAGAGAAAAGGGACACCAGGAATCCTACCATCATGTAAAACAGTTACAGGTTTCTGTTTCACACTCACTTGGCATGACTGTAGTACCTCCCAATTTACTGTCAAATGCTAAGAAAGTAAGAAAGGGAGTTAGTACAAGATGTTAAGTTTAAATACGTTTCCTTGAGGCTTGCATAGAATAAACTACTTTTATAAGTGTCCCCTACCAAAGTACTAATTACATTCTTCACTGAGTATTAAGGTTCATTTGAGAGAGGGATCAGGAGTGGGAGATAGCACTTACCTGGAGAGGGATTTGTTTCAATGTTGGCCCTAAGTTGTGTGATGAACAGTCTGGTTCTGTCTCCGTCAAGATTATCATGGGTTCTGCTGCCTGTATGGGATACACTTTCAGTAGGATAAACTATAATATTTGCAAAAAAATTAAAATTTTTGTTTTTTTGACAAGCAGTTACTATGAATGTTTGAATATTTAATTCGCCATGAAATAGGTCTACAGAGCCTAAGTAAAATACAGAAGTTCAGTTGTATCAATATTTATTAATGTTTCATAAATTAATGTTAATGTTGATTATGTATTTTGGTAAGAGTTAAATTTTCATTAGCTGAACTACCACCTTCCTTGTTGAGTCGTTCTGACATACTGCTGTTCCCAGCTTATCGCCAGAAATCCTGATTACGTACTTTTACAAGGTAATAATTGCTAGACAGTCACGTTCAAAAGTGAGAACGTATCTGGCAGAAAAGACAGTCGTTCTCTAAGGTTTCAGTTCCGTTTATGTGTCTCTGGGACAAATTTCTTGTCCCAGCTGCTGTCCTGTTGTCTTCCGAGGAGTTTCTCCGTCTTGAAGACTTAATTGAGGTCCTGAAATGTTATTTTCTCATTAACGTCTTTGTCCTGAAGTTTTCATGGCTTTGAACTGCTAGAACTTTGAACTGCTAGAACTGTTCGTTGGAGCAACTGTGTGTGTGTGTGGGGGAGGAGCCAACACACATGCTAGTTTGGTGAGACTGCAAGGCTGCTCTTTCATTCTGTGGAGGAGAGTTTTTGTTAGGTAACTGAAGATCACGGTCGTGGCTTCTTACCACATGCAGCATCTGGTCATTGAGTCTCTTGCTATGAATCAGCTTAGAGTGAAGCAAATGAGAACAGCTGGGACGAAATTAGAGACATCTTGTTCTAGCAAGTCAATTTATTCATGTGCAGAAGCCTAGCTTTCAAACAAAACCTTGTTTGGACGTATGTTTTCAGTCACAGATTGGGATCTAATGAGTTGCTGAGTCTGGTTTAAGTAATTCTAGTTATTTCTGTAGATTTTAATGGTTACAGCCTACGTGTAGGGTGTGATGCTTTCTATTGTTTCGTGTCAGGACGTTAGAGGTTTTAATGTTCTTCATTCTACTTTACTAATATTTTTCTACGGTACTGTACTGAGCTGTAGTGGGAAACAGGTGTAGACAAGGACATGGAAAAACCAGTGTTACAAACTAGCAATACAACGGGAGATAGTAAACAAGGAGATGCCCCTAGAAATAGTGAAGATAAATTACCAGAAATAACTGGTGAAAGCCTGTCTGTCTCTTTTCTTAAAAAGTGCTACTATATTTGCTTTGATAGATTTTTTGAAGAATGTTATTTTCAGCACAAAGTGCCTCTGCTCCCTCTCTCAGGTTCCATTGAGATATGTTATCTGGTTCCAGTGCCTTCGCTGTATCTAGTTCACACAGTTGTTTCTTCACCTTCCCTCGGTTGTGTGTAGTGTGTCCAGCACTTGCTTGTGAACTCTGCAACCTCGGTTTGCTGGAAGCTTTTTTTATCTGATAATACCTTCCTAAATATTTTTGTGAGCTCTTCACATACTTCCTGATCATTCCTTGTAAGTTGCCTTTGTAAGGTGTCCCTGACTGTTGTTTTCTTCCTGATGTAACACTACAACAGCTTAGGGTAAGATTCGATGCTATATCATTCTCGTATTGCCATGTTCCTCCCTCCATGTATATTCATTTCTGGCACGTCTTCTGTACTTTTTCTATTCTCTAGCATACTTAGTTTTGGTCTTTCTACACCTTTGAGTGAACCAAGGGTTCATATTAGTTTTCTTATTCTTACTGTTGTCCTTGGGAACGAACGTCTCCTGTGCCTCCTTGCATTTTGTGGTCAAATATTCCATCACTTAATTTACTGTTTTTCCAACCAGTTCTCTTTCCCACTGTACCTCATGCATGAAATACCTCATGCATGAAATACCTCATGCATGAACTACCTCATGCATGAAATACCTCATGCATGAAATACCTCATGCATGAAATATATCATGCCAGTGTAGTCCCCTCTTTTGTAGTTTGGCTTCCTCCCTACTTGTGCTGCTTCACTCTCCAATTTTGACTCTGTAGTGTATTCGAAGCTCAAGACCACGTGATCATTAGCTCCGAGGGCATTTCATATGCAATGTTTTCATCATCAGAATGACTTAAGGTGAATATGAGGTCCAGTTTTGCTGGTTCATCTTCTAATCTTTCTGGTAGTGTCCCTGACATGTTGATGCATGAAGTTTTTCCAGTACCACTTCCATCATGTTAGCTCTACACATTTCTGGCCCTGCAGGTTTTCCCAGTCAATCTCCCACAACTAGCAACTTTGCCCTACCCAAAGGGCCCCTTCTGGCCACCTCAGCTCTGTTGCTCTCATCATATTCTTCTTTTAGCCTCTTGCTATTCTGTGGCGAGTTGTACATCAATGCAATCACCACCCTGGGAATCTCCAGTCTGAAGTGCTCCTACTATGGAGTCCGCTATTTCCATTTTGTCCATTCTTTTCATTTCGTCAAATCTCTACTGTTTTTTGATGAGCAGTGCAACTTCTCTTCCTCTCTCTCTGCTCCCTCTATCTTTCCTCAGGACCTGATATCCACATGGAAAGATCGCATCTGTTATCATCCTCGTGAACTTTGTTTCCATGACTGATATGACATCTGGGGATATCTCCATCACTCTTTCATTTCACTCTTCACATTTGTTACTAAATCTTCATTTTCTTTTCTAATTCTGTAAAGTGTGTGTGTGTGTGTGTGTGTGTGTGTGTGTATGTGTGTGTGTGTGTGCGTGTGTATGTGTACTTACCTAGTTTGCACTCACCTAGTTGTGGTTGCAGGGCTCGGGTCATAGCTCCTGGCCCCGCCTTTTCGCTGGTCGCTACTAGGTCACTCTTCCTGCTCCATGAGCTTTATCATACCTCTTCCTAAACCTATGTATGGATCCTGCCTCCACTACATCACTTCCCAGACTATTCCACTTCCTCTCAACTCTGTGACTGAAGAAATACTTCCTAACATCCCTGTGATTCATCTGAGTCTTCAACTTCCAACTGTGAACCCTTGTTGCTGTGTCCCATCTTTGGAACATTCTGTCTCTGTCCACCTTGTCGAGTATTCTCAGTATTTTATATGTCGTTATCATATCCCCTGTGTGCTGTGTGTGTGTCTGTGTGTCTGTGTGTACTCACCTAGTTGTGGTTGCGGGGGTTGATTCACAGCTCCTGGTGTGTATGTGTGTGTGTGTGAGCGTGCGCTACTACCCACCTTGCTTGTGATGGCGTCTGCAGTGTGTCCCATGATCAGCACCACTGCCAACAATATGCACTGAGCTATCAGATTTTCCACGAAGAATACGTTTATGGTGCCCATCCTAAATTGTGCAATTGAGAAGAAGATTGTGCTGATCATTATGCAGAAGCAGAAGACAATGAAGCCAGTCAGCGGAATGGATAGGAAACCCTCCGTCTCCCTGTAAAGCTTCCTGAGGGAGATGTGTTGCTTGTACAGCTCTATTAAAGACATCTGGCTTCCTGTCTGGACGGCCTGAGTTAGTGCTTCATTAGTAGCAGTTAATGAGTCGTTGATTATTTGTCCCAGAATAATGTAATAACATGATGGGACTAATACTACAACATTTAACCACAGAAAAGAGAGAATAAACAGAGTTATTATCCACAACGGTATCGTTCCACTCAGAGTTCTAAGATACCAAATGGATGCAGTCGAAATGTTGATAAATATTGATATTAAAAGAATAAATAAATATAAACAAGTTTTTAACCCTCTGACGTGTAATTGTTTGTATTGGTCTAAGTGAGCAGACACTGTCTTACGCTTGATCCAAAAGGAGACAACGATGATCAAGTAAGTTATGCTATAGCTCCAGGTGTAAAATAATTCATTAATCTTCATTGTGAACTTGAACTGTACAAAATCGTAACTTGGTATGATGAAATCTGAAATAAAAGTTATCGAGTTAGAAATATTTGGATTAATATTACAATATTCACAGTTAAAAAATCACAACATATCTATCATACAGAGTACAGCTGAAGTAGCAACATATCTATCATACAGAGTACAGCTGAAGTAGCAACATATCTATCATACAGAGTAAAGCTGAAGTAGCAACATATCTATCATACAGAGTACAGCTGAGTGCAGCAACCATGAGTGCTGAGTGCATACTACACATGAGTATAGCTGAAGTAGCAACATATATATCATACAGAGTACAGCTGAAATAGCTACCACATGGTGCTGAGGGGCATCGCTACCACATAGTGCTGAGGGCATCGCTACCACATGGTGCTGAGGGGCATCGCTACCACATGGTGCTGAGGGGCATCGCTACCACATGGTGCTGAGTGGCATCGCTACCACATGGTGCTGAGGGCATCGCTACCACATGGTGCTGAGGGGCATCGCTACCACATGGTGCTGAGGGGCATCGCTACCACATGGTGCTGAGGGCATCGCTACCACATGGTGCTGAGGGGCATCGCTACCACATGGTGCTGAGGGGCATCGCTACCACATGGTGCTGAGGGGCATCGCTACCACATGGTGCTGAGGGGCATCGCTACCACATGGTGGTGAGGGGCATCGCTACCACATGCTGGTGAGGGGCATCGCTACCACATGCTGGTGAGGGGCATCGCTACCACATGGTGGTGAGGGGTATCGGTACCACATGGTGCTGAGGGGCATCGCTACCACATGGTGCTGAGGGCATCACTACCACATGGTGCTGAGGGGCATCGCTACCACATGGTGCTGAGGGACATCGCTACCACATGGTGCTGAGTGGCATCGCTACCACATGGTGCTGAGGGGCAACGCTACCACATGGTGCTGAGGGGCATCGCTACCACATGGTGCTGAGGGGCATCGCTACCACATAGTGCTGAGTGGCATCGCTACCACATAGTGCTGAGGGGCATCGCTACCACATGGTGCTGAGGGGCATCGCTACCACATAGTGCTGAGGGGCATCGCTACCACATAGTGCTGAGGGGCATCGCTACCACATGGTGCTGAGTGGCATCGCTACCACATGGTGCTGAGGGGCATCGCTACCACATAGTGCTGAGGGGCATCGCTACCACATGGTGCTGAGGGGCATCGCTACCACATAGTGCTGAAAGGCATCGCTACCACATAGTGCTGAGTGGCATCGCTACCACATAGTGCTGAGGGGCATCGCTACCACATGGTGCTGAGGGGCATCGCTACCACATGTGCTGAGGGGCATCGCTACCACATAGTGCTGAGGGGCATCGCTACCACATGGTGCTGAGGGGCATCGCTACCACATGGTGCTGAGGGGCATCGCTACCACATGGTGCTGAGGGGCATCGCTACCACATGGTGCTGAGTGGCATCGCTACCACATGGTGCTGAGGGGCATCGCTACCACATGGTGCTGAGTGGCATCGCTACCACATGGTGCTGAGGGGCATCGCTACCACATGGTGCTGAGGGGCATCGCTACCACATGGTGCTGAGGGGCATCACTACCACATGGTGCTGAGGGCATCGCTACCACATGGTGCTGAGTGGCATCACTACCACATGGTGCTGAGGGGCATCACTACCACATGGTGCTGAGGGGCATCGCTACCACATGGTGCTGAGGGGCATCACTACCACACAGAGCATGATGGTCATGGCCACTCATACCTATTCGTGCCGAATAGGTAAAACTTCCGGTTTTGGCTTAAATAGCAATGCTCTTCTTGCCGAATAAGTTAAGCGAAAATTTGTGTTTGCAATAATTTCGCAAAAATCATTCTCAACCTAACAAAAAAAGTATATTTCATTGTGTTTTTTATTATGAAATTATTGTAAACTTGTCTAAAATATATTTAGTTGGATTAGGCTAAATTAAATTGCGCTTGTTATAATAAGGTTAGGTAAGTTTTCTAAGGATCTTCTGGTACAAAAATGATTAATTTTTACATTAAGTAAGCATATATGAAAAAAATATATATCTTTAAATGTATAAGATAAAATTTTAGAGAGGACATAATTAAATGAGTTCTTGCTAATTTACCAGTTTCACCTATTCCGCACGACACACACATAGATAAGGTGGACAGAGACAGGATGTTCCAGAGAGGGGACACAGAAAAAAGGGGTCACAATTGGAAGTTTAATACTCAGACTAGTCAAAGGGATGTTAGGAAGTATTTCTTCAGTCATAGAGTTGTCAGGAAGTGGAATAGTCTAGCAAGTGATGTAGTGGAGGCAGGAACCATACATAACTTTAAGACGAGGTATGATAAAGCTCATGTAGCAGGGAGAGAGAGGACCTAGTAGCGGTCAGTGAAGAGGCGGGGCCAGGAGCTAAGTCTCGACCCCTGCAACCACAATTAGGTGAGTACACACTCCTGGAGTTATCAGAACTAGAGTAAACAACATTTAATAACATTTACCTCTGTGTAGGTGAGTTAAGGCAGTGTGATGATGGTTAGCTAAGTTAACACCATCTTTCCTTCTAGGCTGATACACTCACCGGAGAAGCTAATGTTCTCAAGTGAACGTTATACCCGAACCTGAAGTAATGTTCTCGAAATTATAGAACCGTAATGCCGAACTTTTACAGTAATGTTCTCAAGTGAACGTTATACCCGAACCTGAAGTAATGTTCTCAAGTGAAGGTTATACCTGAACCTGAAGTAATGTTCTCAAGTGAAGGTTATACCTGAACCTGAAGTAATGTTCTCAAGTGAAGGTTATATCCCGAAGCTCAAGTACTAAAGTGATTTAATTCACATTGTCTCTCACCTTGATCGGAAAAGTTAGAAATGGATACTATGTTTTCTGGTAAGGGCAGTCAGAGGCTGCAGCCACGTGAAGCAGTCTAACCTCAGACTGCTTCACCAGATGATCTACAATTGTATTCGAAAAATAGACCTGATTCACTGGCATGCTGGGACCTAGTACATCATCCTTAGTAGCTGTATACTATCATCAAGCTGTATACTATCATCAAGCTGTATACTATCATCAAGCTGTATACTATCATCAAGCTGTATACTATCATCAAGCTGTATACTATCATCAAGCTGTATACTATCATCAAGCTGTATACTATCATCAAGCTGTATACTATCATCAAGCTGTATACTATCATCAAGCTGTATACTATCATCAAGCTGTATACTATCATCAAGCTGTATACTATCATCAAGCTGTATACTATCATCAAGCTGTATACTATCATCAAGCTGTATACTATCATCAAGCTGTATACTATCATCAAGCTGTATACTATCATCAAGCTGTATACTATCATCAAGCTGTATACTATCATCAAGCTGTATACTATCATCAAGCTGTATACTATCATCAAGCTGTATACTATCATCAAGCTGTATACTATCATCAAGCTGTATACTATCATCAAGCTGTATACTATCATCAAGAGCCATAGCCTATAGTGCATCCCACACTGATTACAAATCAATCAACGTCGCTGTTGACACCACCAAGATCATAAAAGACTTTGACTTTAAACTACACGCCGTAAAAAATGACACATGGGTTTACAATATTTCGTGCAGGAGATGCGACTTTGTCTACACCAAGAACATAACAAGAAACTTTCCTGTTCATCAAGAGGATCAAACATAAGTTTTCTGAATAATAGTTATCTTAAACATGTGAGTGCATCACCGCGACTCCTACTCACAAGGTTTAATAAAAGTAAGTGTTTGATATCGTCTCTAAACAAAATCAAACAAAACATTGGGATGGTTATTGTTACTTATCAATTCTTATGTCGCTCATTCTTTTAGAAAAAACGTAAATTAAATTGGGATGATAGACCTGACGTACTTTAATTTAAAGCTTCATGAACCAGACTCTTGTAGTTCACCTTTTGACTGTCTAATCTATTTTTACCTTATTTATCTTAGGTATTTAAAAACCCACCCAGTAAAGCACTTCCCTGCTCAAGGTGCCTTTATTACCACTTGTTGAAAATACCGGGTAGAGAGTACGGCAGAATTATTACTGAAAGTGTTACACAGGTAAGAAAGTCAGTAGGAATGCAGTTGAACATGACAGGTTTAGGAAGGTTAAATATTATTCAGACTGTTTATATTGAAACATTAAAGTGAACTAAACTTGGAAAAAGGCAAGAAACTGTTTCTTGCATTTATGAATTTAGAAGACATATAATGGTGTGGACATGGGGGGAATGTGTCAGATGCTGCAAATTATTAAAAAAGGTAAAGTTACTAAAATCAGAAAAAAAACTTAAGCAGAGAATGTAGTGTGTGTAGGGAGGAAAGAGACAATTTTCCAGATAAAGTCCGCCTTTGATGTGTGACGTCAGCGTGTATAATGTGCTTATAAAATATAGTGAAGAAGAAGGAAATGTTTGGGTGTTGAGGATATTTGTAGCATTATAATATACTGAATCTTATATGAAGAAGAAACTATCATAATTACTCTTCTCTGGTGAGACAGTTCACTTGAGAGATAATGAAGAGAAGATATGAATGCTAATGGAGGGGTTTAGGAAGGTGTGAGAAAAAATGAAATTAAAAGTGAACATTGTAAATAACATTGTGGTAAGAGCAGCAAAAAAAAGATTAGACAATGAAATAAAGATATATAGAAGTGTAAGTGAATGTTCTCACCTAATTGTGGTTGCAGGGGTCGAGTCACAGCTCCTGACCCCGCGTCTTCAATGGTCGCTACTAGGTCACTCACTCCCTGCTCCATGAACTTTATCATATAATAAAGAAAGGACAGTTTGCCAGATGGTCTTTGAAAGACGAATTGAAACATAGACAAGACGATGGTATATAGAGTACTTGTGGAGGACAGAGGTATGTATATGGAGACAAGAAATTGGGAATGTACAAGTGCTTATTGGTCGCTACCATTTTAGTGGGTATTAGGTACATTATTAGGTACATGTATTAAATGTTGCAGCGAGGAGGAGGATGCAGGCAGCGGGGATTCCATTTTTGAGAGAAATATGTGTTGTAAATTTTATGCATAGAACACAGTGCAAAGAAATATAAATACGATATTGGGTTATAAAAAGCATTATTTTGAGTGTACATTAGTGGCTGCCGATATAACTTGCGAATTTAGGAAGAATATAGCAGAGTTGGGTGAAAAAGACGATGCAATAATTTTTGGTGTAAGGAAGAGAGGGTATGTATAATGTTAGGAATGTGTGGAGGGAAGGTGTGAAGGTCGTAAGTATTATGGAGGTGAGGATCATGCAAGCATGATTAATAGTGTTAGAGTGGAGTGAGTGAAGACAATTGGTGGTATTGGAGCGTGAACAAAGCTTATGTTTATTAATAGATTCAGGGACAACCTCTCACACGAACTTAAGTACTGTGAGTGGCAAGTACAGTTCTTGTGCTGTGAGTGGCAAGTACAGTTCTTGTGCTGTGAGTGGCAAGTACAGTTCTTGTGCTGTGAGTGGCAAGTACAGTTCTTGTGCTGTGACAAAAATGGAAAAGTGATGTTATTAGACGAATGACCGTTTTAATTTTTATGTCTGTGCAATTTGGGAAGACATCTATTGAATGAATGGTGGTGAAAGTTTCAGTTTCTGCATCACCCTTATTTAGTGCAAGATGACTGGTATTGTAAATAATTAATAACAATAATAATAATAATATTATTATTATTATTATTATTATTATTATTATTATTATTATTATTATTATTATTATTATCAATAAAAATAATTTACAAAGACAAGCAAAACTACAGTATTACTTACTAGTATGTAAAATAAGGAAGGTAGTACCAAAAAAGACAGTAATGATCATAGAGCCAGCAGTTAATAAGACACTGCAAGATGATCTTGGTCCTCGCACACCACAGAGGAGTCCTAATGCCACACTCAGCGTCACCAACACATTCACAAACTTCTCACTGTTCCCACTGACCGAACCCATGGTGAAAGCTGCCATGGAAGACTTTCCTTCAGGTCTGAAAGGCTGTACCTTCACAACATCTGAGTAACCCATGATGTGAGGTTCTTGTGTGTGATGATTACAGGAATCTGGAGATCCCACACTCCTCTTCATTGTACAGTCAACACAGGATGGCTGTCTGGGAATTAGAATTTTATTCTTGCTATCATAAAAGGGAAAATAATTATAATTAATAATGATGAAGCCCATTCTCAGTCGATTTAATGTTAGGAAAGGCATTTATATATTGATCATAAAAGAATGTTTATAAAAGAGAGAGAATGTAGATAAATGATTCAGAGACCAACAAGTTGTTATATATAAAAGAGTTGAATTTTCTGAAAACATTCATTATACATAATAGGAGGACTTGAAGGACCTGACTCCAAGGTCTATTACAGTACTTGGGAAAAGGAATTAAAACATAAAGAGGAGAGTGCTACATCAAAATCTCCTTGAGGGTTTGAAGGGTCCTTCACCCTTCACATACAACACCTCTTGGATCTGTTTAAAATCACTTAATATCATTCAAACACTGAATATTATCTCCTCCTCTTTGTATCTAAATATTTACATGTGTCGGTATAAGTCTTATCGACTTTGCAATATATATAATACTTATGAGATGAACCCACTGTATATTGAGCAAAAACATTGGCTACCATGGATTTTGTTTTCTCGATATTTATAAATTTAATACTTCCAAATTTATCACGGTTATCTTCAGATAAATTTGCTTTATGATATCCAGGTATTCTAAATAAACTTGGGTTACTTAGTGGTAAATCTTGCCTTAATGCATCGGTTAGGCCGCGTTCCTTTAACTTGAGTTGTACTTTATTACCACTTAAATCCTTATATTCCCTTCATTATATACTATATTCATCCACTTTTTTTTTGAAACTTAAAAGTTTACTAACTTTCCCTGTTGAAGGTTTTGTGACATTCACAACTTACTCTTCTACTCTGACTTCCTCTCAACTTACTCTTCTACTCTGACTTCCTCTCAACTTCTTTAGTGTAAGTTGTTTTTTACCAATATGTTTAGACAATAACAGTTTCCCATCAAAATTTCTTTGAGATTACAATAATATTTCATCAATTTTTAACTTTCAAATTCTTATTACAAAAGATTGTTATGGATTCTTTGTAATTAAGCTTATTTAGACAAGAAAACTTGTATTTAAAACCTACCATTGCTTTAAGCATTTGTATATCAGAGATGTGTTGTATCTTTCGATGTTATTGGGGGAGGGGTGAGTTCTGTAGCAGATCCCCCAGATATTAGTCTACAACAAATCTTGTGTTTATTTGTAATATTTAAAATGTTTATCAGTGATGGCATGAGCCAGACTGGAAATCAATATAATTTAGGTTATCATTATTTCATATGGAAAATATTTTAAAAGCATATAAATGTATGTTTAGACTGAAGTGATACTTTAAAAATTATATTTTTTGCTTGAATACAACTTAAAGTTTATATGTGAGGAACTTTGACCTGAAGATGACGAGCATAACGAGTCCGACTCATGTTTCTCATAAGATATAGAAAATTTAACCATCTTATTTATGTGGAACAAATGTTTCACTTGCTAACAAGGTACCACAGGATATTCCGCCCCTCTTATATTTTTTTTAAGGCCGGGGTTGCCAAGAATATATACAGTTAGAGATATATTTTGGGTACATGTTTAAAACATGTGGCCTCGGTGTATCGAGTTATGTATTGATCAATATATTGTAACAAATGAGTATATTATGCAAAATGTTTGTGAAAGTATTTATGGAGAGAAAGTCGTGTGACAACTACACTGGAAACTAAGATGGCGGGTGAATCCACAAGAGGACAGTGATTGTCGGGAAGCCGAACACCTGAGTTAAAACATTGTTGGATTTCTTTGCTGAGGTGAAGAACCATAAATATGTGAAGTCTTACGTGGAGGAGGTGCCATTAACTGGAAAAACTATGAAAACCTGTAACGTGGATGACAGTTGAACAAATTGAAGGAGATATATTTAACAAACAACTTAATGATGAACTGGTAGTGTATCTGGTGGGTCCAGTAGAGTGTAACCATAACTTACTTCAAAGGTATTATGAGTTGCCAATGATTTATCGATGGTACAAGTCACATACCTGGAAAACATTGAAGGATGACATTGTGTGAAAGGATAACTCTTATGAAATATTTGGTTGTGGTTAAATTTATATTAACGTAAGAAACATGTTTAGTTGTAAAATGTTTTCTGTAAAATAATCCAATACTTTAGAATAGTTATGGGAACAAGGTATCAGTGACGTCACGGGTAGGACAGGTGTGAACAGGTAGTGTGCGTGTGCATGTGTGTGTGTATATATGTGTGTGTTAGTGGTTGTGTGAGTGTGTCTTCGTGCAAGTGTGTTTTTTTGTGTGTGCATGTGTCCGTTTACGTGTGTGCATGTGTCTGTATAAGTGTGTGTGTGCGTGTGTGTGTGTTCACTCGAGAACTCACCTACACGTCATTATAATGTCTTCCCTGTCCTACAGTGTCGACAGGTTTGTTTCCTTAACCTCTCCTCACAGGACATACACCTTAGCTCCGTTGCAAACCTTTTGCACTTTCTCTAAGTTTTAGACGTGCTTGCCCAGGTGTGGGTTCTATTCGGGTGCTGAATGCTCTAATGTGGGCCTGACGTACAAGGTGGACAGCGTTTTAAATCACTTCTTACTCATATGTCGAAATGCTATTCTTAGGTTTGCCATGTATCAATATGTTGCAGCAGTTATTTAATTGATGTGTCTTAGATGTGCTCAGTATTATACTTACCCCAAGATATATTTCCTTCAGTGAGGTTTGCAGTTTTTTTCTCCCCAATCCTGTACTCTATCTGTGGTCTTCTTTGTCCTTCTCCAGTCTTCATGACTTTGCATTGGTGTGGTTAAAGTAAAGGAGCCATTTGTTGGAGCAGACTTGCAGCCATTCCAGATCACTCTTCCTTTTGAATACTGCACATTAGCTTCACATCGTCTTCAAACAGGGGCACCTCTGAATCTATCCACTCCATCATGATATTCACATATTCCAGAAACAGCACCAGCCTTTGAACTGACCCTTGTGGAACCCCGCTTATCAGAGGTGCCCACTCTGACACCTCGTCACGTACCATCACTAGTCGTTTCCTTCCTGTCAGGTATTCTTTGATCCACTGCAGTGCCTTTCCTGTTATTCCTGCCTGCTCCTCTAGCTTTTGCACTAATTTCTTCAGTGGGACATTGTCGAAAACCTTCCTAAAGTCCAAGCAAATTCGGTGTACCCACCCCTCTCTCTCCCGTCTTCTGTCACCTTATCGAAAAACTCCATTTGGTTTGTGACAGAGGATTTCCCTTCCCTGAAGCAGTGCTTGTTATTGTGTATGAGCTCATTCCTTGCTAGGTGCTCCACCACTCTCCTGATAAGCTTCTCCATGACTTTGCCAACATGTCAGTGACACTGGTCTGTAGATTAATGCTGTCTGTATATCTCCTTTCATAGAAATTGAGACTACATTTGCTGTCTTCCACACCTCAGGTAGGTGCCCTGTTTCTATACATATGCTGTTAGTTTCACATACAGTGCCTCTGCGAGGGTGTGAGTATGCGTGTGTTTGTGTGAGTTTCAGCTGTGGTAATCTGGCAGGTACCAATAATTAATTTATGCCCTCGTGTGATATTCGTAGGACAGGTTTACCTGGAGAGAGTTCCAGGGGTCAACGCCCCTGCGGCCCGGTCTGTGACCAGGCCTCATGTTGGATCAGAGCCTGATCAAACAGGCTGTTACTGCTGGCCGCACGCAGTCCAACGTACGAACCACAGCCTGGCTGGTCAGGCACCGACTTTAGGTGCCTGTCCAGTGCCTGCTTGAAGACAGCCAGGGGTCTGTTGGTAATCCCTTTTATGTATGCTGGGAGGCAGTTGAACAGTCTTGGTCCCCTGACACTTATTGTGTTGTCTCTCAACGTGCCAGTGGCACCCCTGCCTTTCATTGGGGGGATGTTACATCGTCTGCCGAGTCTTTTGCTTTCGAAGGGAGTGACACTCCTGTGCAAGTTTGGTACTAATCCCTATAGGATTTTCCAAGTGTATACAATAATGTATCTCTCCAGCCTGCGTTCCACGGAGTACAGGTTTAGGAACTTCAAGCGTTCCCAGTAATTGAGGTGGTTTATATGCATGCTGTGAAGGTTCTCTGTACATTTTTTAGGTAGGCAATTTCACCTGCCTTGAAAGGTGCAGTTAGTGTGCAGCAATATTCCAGCCTAGATAGAACAAGCGACCTGAAAAGTGTCAACATGGGCTTGGCATCCCTGGTTTTGAAGGTTCTCATTATCCATCCTGTCATTTTTCTGGCAGATGCGATTGCTACAGTGTTATGGTCCTTGAAGGTGAGATCCTGTCATGATCACTTCCAGGTCTTTGACATTAGTTTTTCGCTCTATTGTGTGGTTGGAATTTGTTTTATACTCCGATGGGATTTTAATTTCCTCATGTTTTCCATATCCGAGTAATTGAAATTACTCATCATTGAACTTCATATTGTTTTCTGCAGCCCATTTAAAGATTTGGTTTATGTCTGCTAGGAGTCTTGCAGTGTCTTCATGGTGGACACTGTCATGCAGATTCGGGTGTCATCTGCAAAGGAATACACGGCACTGTGGCTGATATCCCTGTCTATGTCCGATATAAGGATGAGGAACAGGATGGGAGCAAGTACTGTGCCTTGTGGAACAGAGCTTTTCACCGTAGCCGCCTCAGACTTTACTCTGTTGACTACTACTCTTTGTGTTCTACTTGTTAGAAAATTATAGATACATCTACCAACTTTTCCTGTTATTCCTTTATCACGCATTTTGTGTGCTATCACAACATGGTCACACTTTTCAAAGGCTTTTGTTCTTCTAGAGCATCCAGGACCTTGTCGTAGTGGTCCAGTAGTTGGGACAGACAGGAGCGACCTGCTCTAAACCCATGCTGCCCTGGGTTGTGTAATTAATGGTTATCTAGATGAGTGGCGATCTTGCTTCTTAGAACCCTTTCAAAGATTTTTATGATATGGGACGTTAGCGCTATTGGTCTGTAGTTATTTGCTATTGCTTTACTGCCGCCTTTGTGGAGTGGGGCTATGTCTGTTGTTTTTAGTAACTTCGGGACGACCCCAGTGTCCATGCTCCCTCTCCATAGGATGTTAAAAGCACGTGATAAGGGCTTCTTGCAGTTCTTGATGAACACTGAGTTCCAAGAGTCAGGGCCTGGAGCGGAGTGCATGGGCGTCTATCAGGTTCTGTGGCACTCTCATAAAAAAATCATTTAGGTCTTCAACTTTCAGTCTGGTTAGCGGCTCGCTAAAAACTGAGTCATACTGGGACTTTAGTAACTCACTCATTTCCTTGCTGTCATCTGTGTAGGACCCATCCCGTTTAAGTAGGGGCCCAATACTGGATGTTGTTCTCGACTTTGATTTGGCATAAGAAAATAAATACTTTGGGTTTAAAATTGAGGTATATCTTGAAGGAATACTTTTATGTAATAGTTCGGCAAATCTTGATCTGATAAGGTGTGAGGTAATTTAACTTAGGTAAACCAGCCACTGTAATATTACTGAACTAGAGTGAACACCAGGCAGGAAAGGCACCTCGTGAATCCACGCTGAGTAGTATAGATCAAATTACGCTTATGAGGATGGCTTTCTATAACTGACTAGTAATTTGCCTACAGTTGAGGTCAGGCTTATTCGGCGATAATTTGATAATAATGACTTATCTCCTGGTTTAATAATAGGAATTACATTAGCTATATTCCACATCTCAGACAATATACCAATTTGATATATATTAAAATGGTTAGTTAATGGTTCACAAAGTTCCGTTTCGCACTTCTTAAGAACCTTGGAAAAAAAGTTCATCAGAGCCGGGGATGAATTTTGTTTCAATCTGAATTTTTTTGATTACCTTACCATTAGTGACTGTGAAATTACATAATATATTTTGTTCAGGCTAACTATTTACATTAATTACTTAAATATAGTGTCTTCTTCTGTGATAACCGAGATAAATTAAGTGGTAAAAATCGAGCACATTCTATTCTCCTTGTCAGTCAGCTGTTCAGAGTTAGTTTTAAGAGGATCCACCATTTCTCTAACCTTTTTTCTATATATCTGCAAAAAGCCTTTTGGGTTAGTTTGTAAATTATTTGGATGTTTTAACATCCCTCTTAATTATTATAATTAATATATTGTTAAAACAATTCTGCAACAGATGTTTTACGATAATAACACAAAAAGTATTGCTACTCATAAAACTTTTATGTTGTATATTTCCCTAACACTAAGCTTTCAATTAAACATTCTAAATGTTTTTCCTGTCTTTATCGACTTGTCAGAGGGTACCATGACCTCTAGTCAAACTTTCTACCCTGTATTCTCGTAACTTATGCCACATATGCTAAGAACTTTAAATCCAGAATGCTAAAAGTTCTTTCTTTTCTTGTAATAAACCAGAAATTAATGACTTGTAACCCATTATTCCCAGGATTTTAGGCTCTGTGTTTAATTAAGGCTTCAAAACTAATGTACACTTATTTCTGTTCAGTATGTTGGTGAAATTATACCCGGTATGCAGGTGACTTCTATCCAAGTATGTCAGGCTCCTCTAACCTAGAATGCTTGGGACATCTAATCCAATATGCTTATAATTTTTAACCCAGTATGCTGGGATATTCTAATCAAATATGTAAGGAACTTCTAAGCATACTAGGGACTTTTAACATATCAAGCCAAGTACTTCAAACTAAGTGTGCTGCATACGTCTATTCATGCATTGCGAGGATTTCTACCACAATATGGTGAGGCTTTTATCCCAGTGTGCTTATGACTTTTAACCTGGTATGATGAGTACTTCTAATTCAGTTTTCCGCGGACACCATCCCAGTGTACCAAGGATGGCAATCCCAGTATCCGAGGACCTATACCCTGGTATGTTAGTGTCATGTGCTGGAGATTGCAATACAGTATGCCTGGGACGTATATTCCAATATGTTGAGAACATATTGCCAAGTTTGTCTATGGTATAGAACCCAGTATACGCGAGAATATAATTCAGTATATTGGACATTCATCCAACTATGACTTGGACATATAACTCAGAAAGACTGGGACACATCATACAAAATGCTTGCAACAAATAACCAAATATTCCAGGGACTGGTACTGATGTTGGTAGAATTACCGACAATATGACACTTAAAAGGACACAGGTGCAACTAATGTGAAATTTTATTGTGGCAACGTTTCGCGCTCCAGGAGATCTGTCAAGACGAAACGGCTTGACAAATCTCCTAGAGAGCGACACGTTGCCACAGTAAAATGTCGCATTAGTTGCACTGGTATTCACAATGTAGTGTGCATAAGAGACGTGTTTAATAGAGAGTTGACATTTCACGCACAGCAAAAAAGAGTGAGAGTCCACTCTGGGAAGGGCTCTTTATCCAAGGAATTTGAGCTGCCTTCCCTTCCGTCGGATCAAATTTCACTGCCATTTAGATTTAGATTAGAGTTTCCATCTGATTATATTATTAACTAGATAGTGTACAGTGTGTGTACAGTCCTTGAAGGATATCTTTGGTATCCCACAACACCAGTCACCTTTACCACAGCCAACACAAAACACATAGTTGAACCTCCAGCTACACCTTAACTCCCTCAAGAAACACAAGAGCTATTGCTCAACATTCCCAGGAAGATTCTCAAGAGTTTTAGATTAACATATTTAACAGCAGTGAAGGTATGATGCTGATCAGTGAGGCTGTTAGAGCTGATTATAATTATTATTTTGAATTATAATCAACGCTCAAGACGGTTGGTTGGGAATTGTTAGTAGGGTTTAAAGACTATCGACTGCGCGTGGAATTATAGCAAACTCTCAGATATACACGCTGAAGGAAATACACTGCTCAGGTATACATCCTGTGCCTCAAAACAGCTGTATTTTTTTATTTTTTTATTTCATTTAGCATTTATTTCTAAGTTTTGCATATCACTTCAAAGCTTCACTGATGTTTTCTTCTCATATCTTAAGTAATTATTATTATGATAAGCATTTTTATTTTTAATGATAGCTAATTGATGATAATCATCTTAAATATTTAGTATAGTGAATATATTTTGCTATTTTTCTTCTTCTTTTTCTTCTTCTTCTTCTTCTTCTTCTTCTTCTTCTTCTTCTTCTTCTTCTTCTTCTTCTTCTTCTTCTTCTTCTTCTTCTTCTTCTTCTTCTTCTTCTTCTTCTTCTTCTTCTTCTTCTTCTTCTTCTTCTTCTTCTTCTTCTTATTATTATTATTATTTTATTATTATTATTATTATTATCATTCTCTTTATGTTAGAATAATTACGATTTCTTATAATTATGTATTAAGTATACTTTGCCGTCTTAAAAGTTATACATTTGTGGGTAAGGAAAGTAAAGTATTGATGGTATTGATCAGTTTAACTTGAGTAACTACTCACTGACATTAAGTCAATAATTCTTGGAGCTTGTGAGATGGTGTTGGGTGAGCACACACTTGTGTTGACAGTGTCCGTGGTGAGCACACACTAGTGTTGACAGTGTCCGTGGTGAGCACACACTTGTGTTGACACTGTACACCGTGTACGTCAGGCCCATATTGGAGTATGCAACACCAGTTTGGAACCCATACCTGGTCAAGCACGTCAAGAAATTAGAGAAAGTGCAAAGGTTTGCAACAAGGTTAGTTCTTTAGCTAATTGAGCTTAGGGGAATGTCCTATGAAGAAAGGTTAAGGGAAATCGGCCTGACGACACTGGAGGACAGGAGGGTTAGGGGAGACATGATAACGACATACAAAATACTTCGTGGAATAGATAAGGTGGACAGAGACAGGATGTTCCAGAGAGGAGACACAGAAACAAGGGGTACACAATTGGAAGTTGAAGACTCAGACGAGTCAAAGGGATGTTAGAAAGTATTTCTTCAGTCATAGAGTTGTCAGGAAGTGGAATAGTCTAGCAAGTGATGTAGTTGAGGCAGGAACTATACATAGCTTTAAGACGAGGTATGATAAAGCTCATGGAGCAGGGAGAGAGAGGACCTAGTAGCGGTCAGTGTAGAGGCGAAGCCAGGAGCTAAGTCTCGACCCCTGCAACCACAATAAGGTGAGTACAAATAGGTGAGTGCAGTGTCCGTGGTGAGCACACACTTGTGTTGACACAGTGTCCGTGGTGAGCAAACACTTGTGTTGACACAGTGTCCGTGGTGAGCACACACTTGTGTTGACACAGTGTCCATGGTGAGCACACACTTGTGTTGACACAGTGTCCATGGTGAGCACACACTTGTGTTGACACAGTGTCCGTGGTGAGCACACACTTGTGTTGACACAGTGTCCGTGGTGAGCACACACTTGTGTTGACACAGTGTCCTTGGTGAGCTTCATCTTGCTCTCTACGGACATGGTCAACGCCTTCTAACAACATTTCACATTTTCATAGTTCATGAGGTTTGCCTCCCATTAAGGGAGGTTCCTTGATCCAGGGATTTCGACCAGTTCTCTCTTTCCCATTCATCCCATTCCCCAAGGCTTTATTTGATCCTACTGGTTTAGCGCTCACCTATGACTGTAATAATAATAATAACAATGATAATAATAAGATGAAGAAAATAATAATAATAATAATAATAATAATAATAAGAGGCCTCCAGTATTGTTTGTTCACTTATTCGTTATGTCATTTGGTGTACAAAGTGTTTTGTGTTGTGATGACTTTTCGTTATTAAAGACGGTAAAGGAAACACAGACGTAGTTTCAGAATATTGTTTCCAATTTGTTGTAACTGGTCTTGTGTGGAAATATCCGTGAGCTGCTAGTGAGTTGCGAGGCTGTGATGAGATGATAGAGGGAACCAAACCATCCATATTGATCATCTCTTGTCTTAGGTTGTAATGTCTGAGTTGACAACAAGGCGATGTCTCAGGGAAGTGTTGTCCATAATTATTTTGATCATCCGTGAACACTGAACTTATGAGGATATATTTACTTAAAATTAGTTTTATGCAATTTATGTTGAAGGTTGGACTCTGATTTTTGTGTGTGTATTATGATGGTTTCTGGACTCGTACTTTTCTAGGGTGTTGTCCATGACTGTACTTACAAAATATCTTTTGCAATTATTATTGAACTTACATTCTGGAATATTTATGAATATGGGTTTGGGAAATTACAGATGTACTGACCATAGAAACTAGAACACATTATACAGTGAGGTTATCACTGTTATTGTGTATTATCCCTTTGTGTTAGTTTAAGATGCTCTTAACATGAATTTTGGTGACCTGTACCTTGCTCTGAGAGTGGTGACCTGTACCTTGCTTTGAGAGATGGTGACCTTTGTACCTTGCTCTGTGAGTGGTAGACCTGTACCTTGCTCTGTGAGTGGTGACCTGTACCTTGCTCTGTGAGTGGTGACCTGTACCTTGGTCTGTGAGTGGTGACCTGTACCTTGCTCTAAGAGTGGTGACCTGTACCTTGCTCTAAGAGTGGTGACCTGTACCTTGCTTTGAGAGAGTGGTGACCTTGTACCTTGCTCTGTGAGAGTGGTGACCTGTACCTTGCTCTGTGAGAGTGGTGACCTGTACCTTGCTCTGTGAGTGGTGACCTGTACCTTGCTCTGTGAGAGTGGTGACCTGTACCTTGCTCTGTGAGTGGTGACCTGTACCTTGGTCTGTGAGTGGTGACCTGTACCTTGCTCTAAGAGTGGTGACCTGTACCTTGCTTTGATAGAGTGGTGACCTTGTACCTTGCTCTGTGAGAGTGGTGACCTGTACCTTGCTCTGTGAGAATGGTGACCTGTACCTAGCTCTGTGAGTGTGGTGACCTGTATCTTGCTCTGTGGTGACCTGTACCTTGCTCTGAGAGAGTGGTGACCTGTACCATGCTCTGTGAGAATGGTGACTTGTACTTTGCTCTGTGAATGGTGACCTGTACCTTGCTCTGTGAGTGGTGACCTGTACCTTGCTCTGTGAGAGTGGTGACCTGTACTTTGCTCTGTGAGTGGTGACCTGTACCTTGCTTTGTAAGAGTGGTGACCTGTACCTTGCTCTGTGAGGGTGGTGACCTTGTACCTTACTCTGTGAGAGTGGTGACCTGTACCTTGCTCTGTGAGAGTGGTGACCTCTACCTTGCTCTGTGAGAGTGGTGACCAGTACCTTGCTCTGTGACAGTGGTAACCTGTATCTTGCTCTGTGAGAGTGGTGACCTGAACCTTGCTCTATGAGAGTGGTGACCTGTACCTTGCTCTGTGAGAGTGGTGACCCGTACCTTGCTCTGTGAGAGTGGTGACCTGTACCTTGCTCTGTGAGAGTGAAGACCTGTACCTTGCTTTGTGAGAAAGGTGACCTGTACCTTGCTCTGTGAGAGTGGTGATCTGCACTTTGCTCTGTGAGTAGTGACCTGCACACTGCTCTGTGAGAATGGTGACCTGTACCTTGCTCTGTGAGAGTGGTGACCTGTACCTTGCTCTGTGAGTGGTAACCTGTATCTTGTTCTGTGAGAATGGTGACCTGTACCTTGCTCTGTGAGAAAGGTGACCTGTACCTTCCTCTGTGAGAGTGGTGACTTGTACTTTGCTCTGTGAATGGTGACCTGTACCTTGCTCTGTGAGTGGTGACCTGTACCTTGCTCTGTGAGAGTGGTGACCTGTACCTTGTTCTGAGAGAGTGGTGACCTATACCTTGCTCTGTGAGTGGTGACCTGTACCTTGCTCTGAGAGAGTGGTGACCTGTACCTTGCTCTGTGAGTGGTGACCTGTACCTTGCTCTGAGAGAGTGGTGACCTGTACCATGCTCTGTGAGAATGGTGACTTGTACTTTGCTCTGTGAATGGTGACCTGTACTTGCTCTGTGAGAGTGGTGACCTGTACCTTGTTCTGAGAGAGTGGTGACCTATACCTTGCTCTGTGAGTGGTGACCTGTACCTTGCTCTGAGAGAGTGGTGACCTGTACCTTGCTCTGTGAGTGGTGACCTGTACCTTGCTTTGTAAGAGTGGTGACCTGTACCTTCCTCCGTGAGAATGGTGACCTGTACCTTGCTCTGTGAGGGTGGTGACATTGTACCTTACTCTGTGAGAGTGGTGACCTGTACCTTGCTCTGTGAGAGTGGTGACCTGTACCTTTCTCTGTGAGAGTGGTGACCAGTACCTTGCTCTGTGACAGTGGTAACCTGTACCTTGCTCTGTGAGAGTGGTGACCTGAACCTTGCTCTATGAGAGTGGTGACCTGTACCTTGCTCTGTGAGAGTGGTGACCTGTACCTTGCTCTGTGAGAGTGGTGACCTGTACCTTGCTCTGTGAGAGTGAAGACCTGTACCTTGCTTTGTGAGAAAGGTGACCTGTACCTTGCTCTGTGAGATGGTGACTGACCTTGCTCTGTAGATGGTGACCTGTACCTGCTCTGTGAGAATGGTGACCTGTACCTTGCTCTGTGAGATGGTAACCTGTACCTTGCTCTGTGAGTGGTGACCTGTACCTTGCTCTGATGAGATGGTGACCTGTACCTTGCTCTGTGAGTGGTGACCTGTACCTTGCTCTGTGAAGTGGTGACTGTACCTTGCTCTGAGAATGGTGACCTTACCTTGTCTGTGAGTGGTACCGTACTGTCTGTGAAAGTAACCTGTACTTGCTCTGGAGTGGGCTACTTCCAGAGTGGTACTGTATTGCTCGGAGGACTACTTGCTCTGGAGTGGTGACTGTACCTGCTCTGAGTGGACCTTACTGCTTGGACCTACCTGTGTGACCTGTACCTGCTCGGAGTGGTGACTCCTTGCTCTGTGAGGTACTGTACTTGTCTTGAGATGAGACCTGCCTTGGAAGTGACCTTACTTCCTCTGTGAGGGGTGACTGTATTTGTGTAATGGTGACCTGACCTTGCTCTGTGGTGGTGACCTGTACCTTTGAGGGTGACCTGTACCTTGTCTAGAGGGACTATACTTGCTCGGAGTGGTGACCTGTACCTTGCTCTGAGTGGTGACTGTACCTTGCTCTGGATGGACTGTACCTTGTCTGAGAGTGGTGACCTTACCATGCTGAGAATGGTGCTGTACTGAATGGTGACTCTTGCTCGAGATGGTGACCTGTACCTTGTTCTGAGAGAGGTGACCTATACTTGCTCGAGTGGTGACCGTACCTTGTCGAAGGTGGTGACCTGTACTGCTCTGTGGTGGTGACCTCCTGCTTAAGAGGGACTGACCTCCGTGAGAATGGTGACCTCCTTGCTCTGTGAGGGTGGTGACATTGTACTACCTGTGAAGTGGTGACCTGTATCTTGCTCTGTGAGAGTGGTGACCTGTACCTTTCTGTGCTCTTGAGTGGTGACCTTACCTTGCCTGTGAAAGTGGTGACCTGTACCTTGTCTGGAGTGAGAAGGTAACCTGTACCTTGCTCTGTGGAGTGGTGACCTTGTACCTTCTCTGAGAGAGTGGTGACCTGTACCTTGCTCTGGAGGGTCTCTACCTTGCTTGGAGAGTGGTGCCTGTACCTTGCCTGTAACCTGATCTGCTCTGTGAGTGTGACCTGAACCTTGCTCTTGAAGTGGTGACCTGTACCTTGCTCTGTAGAGTGGTGACCTGTACCTTGCTCTGGAGAGTGGTACTTACCTTGCTCTGTGAGTGGTGCCTTACCTTGTTAGAGAGTGGACCTGTACCTTGCTCTGTGAGTGGTGACCTGTGTATGGGCTCCTGCGTGAGAATGGTGACCTGTCCTTGCTCTGGATGGGTGCCTGTACTCTTGCTGAGTGGTAACCTGTACTTGTCCTTAGAATTTGATGATTACCTGTACCTTGTCCCTGTGAGAGTGGTGACCTAGACCTTCTCTGTGAGAGTGGTACCTGTTCCTTGCTTGGAAGTGGTGACCTGTACCTTTGTCATGTGTATGCGTGAGAGGCCTGAACCTTGCTCTAATGGTACCTGTACCTTGCTCTGTGAGAGGTGACCTGACCTTGCTCTGTGAGAGTGGTGACCTTACCTTGCTCTGTGAGAGTGAAGACCTGTACCTTGCTTTGGAAAGGTGACCTGTACCTTCTCTGTGAGTGGTGACCTTACCTTGCTTGTGAATGTGACCTGTATGTCTGTACCTGTCAGAGGTGACCTGTACCTGTCTGGAGGTGGTGACCTATACCTTGCTCTGTGAGTGTGACTTACTTGCTCTGTGACAATGGTGACCTGTCCTTGCTCGTGCTAGTTGTCCTGTACCTTGTCTCTGTGACTGGTGACTTGTCCCTTTGTTTGAGAATGGTGACCTGTACCTTGCTCTGTAGAGTGGTGACCTTACCTTGCTCTGTAGAATAGTAACCTGTACCTTGCTCTGTGAGTGGTGACCTGTACCTTTCTCTGTGAGAGTGGTACCTGTAACTTGCTCTGTGGAGTGGTGACCTGTACCTTGCTTGTAAGAGTGGTGACCTGTACCTTGCTCTGTGAGTGGTGACCTGTACCTTCTCTGTGAAGTGGTGACCTGTACCTTCCTCGTGAGAATGGTAACCTGTACCTGCTCTGGAGGGGTGACCTTACCCTCTTGAGATGGTGACTGTACATTGCTCTGTGAGAATGGTAACCTGTACCTTGCGCTGTGAGAGTGGTGAACTGTACATTGCTCTGTGAGAATGGTGACCTGTATCTTGCTCTGTGAGAGTGGTGACCTGTACATTGCTCTGTGAGAATGGTAACCTGTACCTTGTTCTGTGAGTGGTGACCTGTACCTTGCTCTGTGAGAGTGGTGACCTGTACCTTGCTCTGTGAGAGTGGAAACCTGTACCTTGCTCTGTGAGAGTGGTGACCTGTACCTTGCTCTGTGAGAGTGGAAACCTGTACCTTGCTCTGTGAGAGTGGAAACCTGTACCTTTCTCTGTGAGAGTGGTGACCTGTACCTTGCTCTGTGAGAGTGGTGACCTATACCTTGCTCTGTTAGAATAGTGACCTGTAACTTGCTCTGTGAGAAAGGTGACCTGTACCTTGCTCTGTGAGAATGGTGCACTGTAACTTGCTCTGTGAGAGTAGTGACTTGTAACTTGCTCTGTGACAATGGTGACCTGTACCTTGCTCTGTGCGAGTGGTGACCTGTACCTTGCTCTGTGACTGGTGACTTGTACCTTGGTCTATGAGAATGGTGACCTGTACCTTGCTCTGTGAGAGTGGTGACCTGTACCTTGCTCTGTGAGAATAGTAACCTGTACCTTGCTCTGTGAGTGGTGACCTGTACCTTTCTCTGTGAGAGTGGTGACCTGTAACTTGCTCTGTGAGAGTGGTGACTTGTAACTTGCTCTGTGAGAGTGGTGACCTGTACCTTGCTCTGTGAAAGTGGTGACCTGTACCTTCCTCTGTGAGTGGCGACCTGTACCTTGCTCTGTGAGAGTGGTGACCTGTACCCTGTTTTTCAATGGGCAACGGAGAACAATATGTTGTTCAATGAAGACAAATTCCAAGTACTCCGTTATGGAAAACTGGAGGAGATAATAACTAGAACTGAGTATGTTGCAAACTCTGATCATACAATAGAGCAGTAAAATAATGTGAGGGACCTGTGAGTGGTAATGTCTGAAGATCTCACTTTCAAGAATCACCAAACAGTGCCACTACTACAACTGCAAACAAAATGACAGGATGGATAATGAGAACTTTCAAAACAAGATATGTCAAGTCAATGATGATCCTTTTCAAATCACGTGTTCTCTGTAGGCTGGAATATTGCTGTACATTAACATCTCCGTTCAAAGCAAGTGAAATTGCAGATCTAGAGAGTGTACGGAGAACCTTTACTGCACATATATGTTCCATCAAACAGCTCAACTACTGGGAACGCTTGGAAGCACTTGACTTGTACTCGCTGGAATGCAGGCGAGAGAGAGATATCATAATCTACACTTGGAAAATCCTAGAAGGAATGGTCCCTAATCTGCACACAGAAATCACTCATAACGAAAGTAAAAGGCTGGACAAGAGGTGCAAAATACCCCTAATGAAAAGTAGGGGCGCCATTGGTACACTAAGAGAAAGCCCCATAAGTGTCCGGGGCCCAAGACTGTTCAACAGCCTCCCACCATGCATAGGGGGAATTACCAATAGACCCCTGGCTGCCTTCAAGATGGAGCTGGACAGATACTTAAAAGTCGGTGCCGAATCAACCGGGCTATGGTTCTTACATTGTGGCCAGCAGTAACAGCCTGGTTGATAAGGCCCTGATCCACCGGGAGGCCCGGTCGTGGACCGGGCCGCGGGGTCGTTGATCCCCGGAATACCCTCCAGGTGGACTCCAGGTAGGTGCTGGGATTGGAAGATAATCTAACGCAAAGTGGGAATTGTTTCAATTGTTTTTTGCTGATGTCACTCTAATGAGATTCGAGAGAGAAGTTGTCAAGGTGGATGACGAGTTTGGTAACGTATATAAAACACGTAAATATGAATTGAACATAACAAAGAGCAAGCTGAAGAGGGTGACCAAAAATTTAGTCAATTAATTAAAGACTGGATATCAGAGATGAGGGAGGAAGTCTGGAGTAAGTGAATGTTCAGATATTTGGGAGTGGACTTGTCAGCAGATGGGTCTATGAAAGACGAGGAGAACCACATGATTGACGAGGGGAAGAAGGTGAGTGGTGCATTGAGAAGTTTGTGGGTACAAAGAACGTTATCCATGTAGGCAAAAAGGATAATATATATATGAGTGTATAGTTATGCCAAGACTCTTAAATATTATGCAGAGAATGTTTAGCATAGAGATTAGAAGGAGGTGTGGGTTTAAAAGTATTATCCAGAGATCTGATGAGGGGTTGTTGAGGTGGTTCAGACATTTAGAGAGAATGGAACAAAATAGGACGACTTGGAAGGTGTATAAATTAGTAGGAGAGGGAAGGCGGGATAGGTCTCGTCCCAGGAAAGGTTGTAGGGAAGGAGTAAAGTTTTTGTGTGCAAAGGACTCAGACATCCAGGAAGCGTGTCTGAATGTATTAAATATGAGTGAGTGGAGGCTAGGGGGATTTTATGACTTTATGTACTTTTGGAGTATGAGCAGAGTAACATTTATGAAGGACTTCATGAAAGCCAGTGAGTCTGAGTTGAGTCCTGGAGGTCGCTAGTACAGTGACTTCACTTTGAAGGAGAGGTGGAGAAATGTTGCAGTTTCGAACTGCAGTATCGGCACACCTAACAGTATTTTTTATATAATGTTTCTGCCTACTGGTTTGTAGTATTTTGCGGGACTGCCTCTACCATGCAGAACTGTGTCTGCAAATTTTAAGGCCTTAGGGATATTATCTCAACGTAAGAACTTTCTCCTAAGAAAAGTTAATTCAATTGATTAATGGTATTATGTATTAAATTTAAAACTAAATCATGGCCCAGGGGCAGTGTTAAAATCCTGAGTTATTTAAGTTTCCAATTCTGAAGGATTTTTGAATGTTTGAGATATATGTTGGATCATCTACTCTCCTGTTGTTATTACTGAGTTTTGATATATTCTGGTCCTTCAAAATATAATTCATATTTTTTGTCATCGATATACGAACCTGCTGTGGGAAGTGAACCAAAATAAGAAGAATTTTTAAATGTGCAAATATTTTTAAGATTTTTTGTAATTCCTCTACTTTTTTTTGTTCAATTTGAATTTCTTTCTTCTGGTAAGAATGTTTGGTTTCTGCTCTACATTGGATGTATCTCGTTGTAGATAATCGATGTTTTGTGATATATACATGACCTGGTCAGCAGTAACAACGTGTTGCTTCACTGGTTGTTACACTGTGTCACTCATTACAAAGCTATATATCTTGTCTTGTCGCCTGCTCACAGTATATATGTATTCATTCCACCCACAAACTACAAACACGAATCCCATAGTCACTTTCGTGAGCTATAAGTACAATCCACAGTGGCGTTTAATGGAAGTAAACAACATAAGAAAGTCTGGTGATGGTTGTATGTGCTGTAGCATCCTGCCTTCTCAAGGGAAAGCTCAGTGGATGAGTTGATTACTTTATCAAGGTGAAAGATTCATCCACTCAGACTCTCAGCCCATCACCTGATACATATCATATTGTAACATCTGAGTCTTTATTTTTAATTATTAAATTTTAGTTATTGTTTAAATATAAACAGTTGAATTATTTGTTTTGATAATCCTTGTACCTTTTGAATAGCGATTTAATTAATGATGTAAAATATGTAATCAGAGATCATTATAAAGTATAATTTTTCCAGTAATTTTGGCTTAGTCTTAACTAAGAGCTTAACTTAGTTCTGCAGGACTGTAACAGAATTACTAGAGTGCATGAAGCACCTTACCTGGTGGCTGCGTGACCTGTTTAGACTAGAGTGCATGAAGCACCTTACCTGGTGGCTGCGTGACCTGTTTAGACTAGAGTGCATGAAGCACCTTACCTGGTGGCTGCGTGACCTGTTTAGACTAGAGTGCATGAAGCACCTTACCTGGTGGCTGCGTGACCTGTTTAGACTAGAGTGCATGAAGCACCTTACCTGGTGGCTGCGTGACCTGTTCAGTAACAGTTACGTGTTCATCCACTCTTCACTACACACTGCCACTCGTCACCGTTCACAAGCAATCAATGTTTCTTAATATTTAATCAAGCTTATGTTTACGTAACAAAATGATTATCGACTTAAATTATTTTTTTTTAATCCTGAAGTTGCACTCAAAGCATTACGTTATTGTTTTACTTATTGCCATAGAACCTATCATAACTGCTCTTAAAAGGCTGTGGAATATACATCGACAGGTTTCTAATTTTGTTTGTTCAGTTTTAATATTACCCTCAGTCTGAAGAGGAACTTATTAGCATATTTAAATTCACTGTGCTTCTTGTCACCGTCTTGACATATCTCGAGTTTTGAATATCTTCTACGTCGTACTCATGTCTTAACTGTTTCGTGTCTTAAAATTTTATTTCATTAGTATTTCTTCCTAGATGATTCTTTTTAGCTACTTGACGACTCTTGACTCGAACTGCTGGACTTTATCTATTTCTCTGAATGTTTTGTGAAATTAAATATTCTGGAGTTTCATATTCAATAATAGGTGAGATGCATTTAATTCCAAAAACTGAAAGCATTGATTTTGACTCTCTCTCTCTAATGAAAATTTAGAAATTATTGAGAATATGCAATAACGTCTACTAAAAATAATCAAACTACCGTCCACAGTTACTACACCACTACCCTCAGTTAGTTTTATATTATACTTTACACTACACCATCAAACATATCTTTCACAACTCACCACACAGATCAATCTTATATCACCGTCACACTAATCCATCTTAACTCACCGTCACACTAATACATCTTAACTCACCGTCACACTAATCCATCTTAACTCACCGTCACACAGATCCTTCACTCATCCTTTACAACACGAACTTCACAGATCATTTATTACTCACCGTCACTCACATCCTTCACAAGACGCTTGTGACATGCTAACAGTACGATACATAGGTCTGCCTCCCGCCTGTGACATTCTAAGAGTACGATACAAAGGTCTGCCTCCCGCCTGTGACATTCTAAGAGTACGATACAAAGGTCTGCCTCCCGCCTGTGACATTCTAAGAGTACGATACATAGGTCTGCCTCCCGCCTGTGACATTCTAAGAGTACGATACAAAGGTCTGCCTCCCGCCTGTGACATTCTAAGAGTACGATACAAAGGTCTGCCTCCCGCCTGTGACATTCTAAGAGTACGATACAAAGGTCTGCCTCCCGCCTGTGACATGCTAAGAGTACGATACAAAGGTCTGCCTCCCGCCTGTGACATTCTAAGAGTACGATACAAAGGTCTGCCTCCTGACCAGCAAACCAAGTGATAAGATTATACCAAGTTGGGGCCACATCATTATGCTTGTACCTTGGTTCAACCAACCAGTAACAAGGAAGCCCACCAAAGTTGTGAAGCGATGTGGGACACTCGTGAATCAACTTCGGCAGACTTAGCCCCACTGTCTGCTGTATTGCTTTAAAGTTGTTCCTCACTTGAAAGTTGCTTTGGGTCAAACACTACCAAATGAGTTGGAGGATTCAAAGGCAGGGGGGTTCCATTAGTAATTCGTTCTATGGTGGCACACTGCCATAACTCTCGCAAAAGCGATCAGAGTGAAGTGTAAATGTTACATCCTACCTACACACATAACTAATATAATAAATCAATAATAAAAAAAACAAGATACAGTGGACCCCCGGTTTTCGAAATTAATTCCTTCCAGAATGCTGTTAAAGTGCCGTTACCAAAGGAATTTGTTCCCATAAGGAATAATGTAAATTAGATTAGTCCTTGTAGACCCCCAAAAATACACTTACAAAAGCACTTACAAAAATACACTTACATAATTGTTCTAGTTTGGAGCATTACAAACACCGGGGGTCCACTGTATAGTCATTTTAGCTGCTAATGCGAATATCGGCAAATTAAAATTATTTGAAAGATAATATATACATAAATACATATTATATACACTGGGACCCATTCGGGGGGAGCAATAGTGTTATTATAGTCATGGGGAGCGCTAAACCCGTAGGAATTATACAGCGCCTGTGAGGGAGGGGATGGAATGTATTGAAGCTCAGTTCAGGGAACTGGAGCACAGATCCAATTCCCTAGATCAAGAGCCCATCACCAGCATCAAGGAACCTCCCTTGAGGGATCGCAATAGTGTTATAGTGGGACTTGTACACTACTATTTGGGGACCATAATATTGACTCGTATGAGGGACTGCAACACAGGGATCCTTCTCGACCCTTTTCCGTCTGGCTTCAAGGAAATAACTAAAACACTGTATTTATGTGGCTTTAATCTAAGTTCAAAACCTTTACCAGTTTGACCGTAATAAACTTTATCACATATTTTACAAGGAATTTTGTAGACACAACCTTCAGTATTTTGGGGGGAATTTTTTATCAAGTTTTTTTTTACTGCATGAAGGTTTTTATTAATACAACTTTGATATTAAAATTCCTAAGTAGAGAAGACATATCAACCAAGTTTTCAAGGCCAGGAAGAACCAACAAACTTTTAGTTGAATAAGATTGGTTGTCCATTTTTGAACTATAAAAATTATTTCTGGCAACTTTAAAGGATTTATCAATAATGTTCCTTGGGCATTTTAGATCATTAGCTATTTCATAATTTTTTGAAATTTCTTGATCTATGAACTCTGTACTACAAATACGTAAAGCTCTCAAAAACATTGATGAGAATACCGACAGTTTAACTCTATCTTGATGTGAAGAATAATAGTGTACATAGGAACAGTTAATTGTTGGTTTTCTGTAAATTTTAAATTTAAAATCATTGTTGCCCTTAATAACTAAAACATCTAGAAAAGGCAATGAGTTATTTTCTTCGAACTCAACAGTTATATTTATAGAAGGAACTAAACTATTTAATTTAACAAGGAAATGGTTTATATCTATATTCTTAGACATAAGACAAAATATCATCAACATATCTATACCACTTAGCACTATTAGGGAGGATTGTGTTAAGCAATCTTGTTTCAAAAAATTCCATGTATAAATTACTAAGAAAAGGTGAGAGAGGATTTCCCATTGCCATACCAAACCTCTGAGTGTAAAACTAGTCATTAAAAACAAACTTTGCGTCAACTATACGAAGTTTAATAAGTTTAATGATAGTAGGAACTGGCAATGGTAAATCTTAATTAATAAGTAAGAAACTTGATAAATCATCAACAGGAACTTTTGTAAACAAGGAAATAACACCAAAACTAACCATATTGAAATCATTTAAGTCAATCAAGGTGCTTAATATATCCACTAAATCTATGTTGTTTTTAACATTAAAGTTAGAAATTTTTCCGACAATTGGGCTTAAAATATCTACTAGCTATTTAGATAATTTATAGGAAACTGAACCTATGGAGCTAATAATTGGTGTGACTCCGATAAAGTGATTTCATACTGATCATTTTTTTTTTTTTTTTTTTTGCTGAAGCCTCAGCTTCATTCACAGGTTAAAAGCTTTCCTGAAGTCTTGTTTAAGTAAGGCCTTGTCTTCTGGTAGGCCCCTGATGTAAGCCCTTGCTGCTTGAGTTTCCGCTTCACTATCTTGAGACGCCCCAAAGTCTACTATGTTTGGATGAATCGAGTTAGTGTCTAGTGATATAGTGTCTTGTGATAAAGTGTCTTGTGATATAGTGTCTAGTGATATAGTGTCTTGTGATATAGTGTCTTGTGATACCAACAACAATGGGTCTGATTTCCCTATTCTTTTCCATAGCACTTTAATGAGGCTCCGAAAAAGAAAGCTTTAAAATCTTCAGGAATCCTTCTCACTAGACACTTGTTAACGAATGTTGTTAATTCAGAAAGGAGAATATCTGTAGCAGTACATAGCACTGGATTTACCATTTCTTTAATTTGCTATAGTCGTATTCATTGTCACTCAAGAGCCTGCTGGAAATGACACAATTGCTTAATAAACTTCTGATTCTTGCAAAATTAACGGTGAAGTGATGGGATCACCAGTAGGTGATAGCTGGGATCATGACAGAAATGTTGAAACAAGAGGGAATATAATTGTGCAGTGGTTGGAGATTTTGTTCAATAAATGAAAGTGGGAAAAGTACATAGGGACTGGCAAATAGCATTCATTGTTCCTTTGTTTAAAGGGAAGGAAGAGGGATAAAAGAGTGTAAAAATTATAGGGGAATAAGCCCAATGAGTATGTCAGGTAAAGTGTGTGTGGTATGGAAGTTTTAAAACAAAGGTAAGACGGAGATCAGGATCGCAGATGGACAAGGAGGCGTATAATGAACAATACTTACAAAAAAAACATGATAGGGTGTATAGGGCAGCAATGTTGCAGATGTTGCAAGTGTATGGAATAAATGAGAGATTACTGAATGCTACCTAGAGTATATCTGGAAAGGGTTTCGGGGGTCAGCGTCCCCGCTGCCCTGTCCGTGACCAGGCCTCGAGATGGATCAGGCCCTGATCAACCAGGTTGTTACTGCTAGCAGAACGTAAACAGACGTACGAAATACTGTACAGCTGGTCAGGTACTGACTTTAGGTGCCTGCCCAGCACCTTCTTTAAGATAGCTAGGGATTTATTGGTAATCCTTTTTATGTATGCTGGAAGGCAGTTGAACAGTCTTGGCCCCTGACACTTATTGTGTTGTCTCTTACCACAGCCTGCTTTTCATTGGGGGACGTTGCATTTCCTTCTGAGTCTTTTGCTTTCATATGGAATGATTTTCGTGAGCAGATTTTGGACTAGTCCCTCTAGGATTTTCCAAGTGTATGTTATCATGTGCTTTTTTCACCTGCGTTCCAGTGAGCACAAATCAAAGAACTTCAGCCGTTCTCAAAAATTTAGGTAATTTATCACAGTTAAACGTGCCGTGAAAGTTCTCCGTATGTTGTCAAGATCTGCAATTTCACCAGCCTTGAGGTTAGTGGACACCAATATTCCAGCTTAGAGAGGACAATCGTTTTGAAAAGAATCATCATGGGCTTGGCATTTCTAGTTCTGATTATCCCTTCTATCATTGTCCTAGCAGATGTGGTAGATACGTTGTTGTGATCTTGTAAAGTAAGATTCTTTGATAGTATCACTCCCAGGACCTTCACATTAGTTTTTCGCTCTATTGTGTGGTTGGAATTTGTTTTATACTCTGATACAGTTTTATTTCTTCGAGTTTTCCAGAGCAGAGTAATTGAAATTTGTTTTCATTGAACTTCATTTGCTTTCTGCGGCCCTTACCTCACCATAAGTGAGGTAAGGGTAGATTAGATAGTACTATAATAAAAGTAGTGTTATTTGAGGTACACAGTAACATGCAGTGTTCTTGATGGAGGACACTGTCATGCAAATTTGGGTGTCATCAGCAAAGGCATGGTGCTAGGGCTTACACCTCTGTTTATGTCAGATATGAGGATGAAGAACAAGATGGGAGCGAGTACTGTGCCTTGTGAAACAGAGCTTTTCACTATAGCCGCAACTGACTTTGTTCTGTTTACTCTTACTCTATTACTCTTTGTGTTCTGTTTGCATTTTATGTGCTATTATACATGATCGCACTTGTCTAAGGGTTTCGCAAAGTCTGGGTATACTTTATGTGCATTTTATTTGTCTTCCAGAGCATCCAAGACCATGTTATAGTGGTCCATTAGTTGTGAGAAGCAGGAACGACCTCCTCTAAACCCATGCTGCCCTGGGTTGTGCAGCTGATGGGTATCTAAGTGGGTGTCGATCTTGGCTCTTAGAACCGTTTCAAAGATGTCTGTTGTTTTTAGTGACTGTGGAATGACCCCTTTGTCTATGCTGCCTCTCCATATAATATTTAAGGCACATGAAAGAGGTTTCTCGCAGTTCTTGATCAACACGGAGGTTCCACGAGTCTGGGCCTAGGGCAGAGTGCATGGGTATGTCATTTATTGCATTTTTCAAAGTCATCTGGTGTTAAGATAAAATAAAAAAAAAATGAATTAACCAAAAAAGTCTGATTAATGGCTCACTAAACGCTGAGTCATACTGGGACTTCAGTATCTCATTCATTTCTTTGCTGTCATCTGCGTAAGTCCCATCTCATTTAAGATGGGGTGCAATACTAGATGTGATTTTTGCTCTAGATCTGGCAAAAGAAAATTAGTATTTTTTTTTTTAATTTCATTTTTTTTTAAGTTCATCCTGTGTTTCTTAACTCCTATATGATTCTCTGCTCAGTGTCTCCTTTCGTATTTCAGATATACTGACCCCTTTCAGCAGCTCTGTGATTCTTCACTCTCACCTGTTGAGGAAGCGTTTCTCTCTCTTTCTAGTTAATATCTTCTCTTCCTTTTCTTAAAGGAATGTGCCTTGAGCATACCTCAGTTGCCACAGAGATAATTCTTTCTAGGCAAGGGTTCAGATCCGTGTAATTTAGGATATCTTCCCAGTTTTTTTCATATAGGACATGGTTGATTTGATCCCACTGTATATTTTTGTTATTGACGTTGAATTTGCTGAAGGCCCACTTATAATTTATCTAATTTTGCTGGTCAGTAACCCTGCTCATATATGTCTGTACTTCTGTTTTGTTGTGATATAAGTGTATTGTCTTTGATACTCTTATATTTCGTACCAGGTCATCATTATTAGTGAAGATGACGTCAAGTGTATTTTCCTGTCTTGTTAGCTCCATTATTTGCTGGATTAAGTCCTTTCTAAAATTTTCTCTTTTACTTTTAAAGATATATATTTTTATTAAGTTAACGTAAAAATTAATGATTTTATACCAAAAGAACCTTAGGAAACTTACCTAACCTTATTATAACATGCGCAATTTAATTTAGCCTAATCCAACTAAATATGTTTTACATAAGTTTACAGTAATCAAATAATGAACAAACACAATAAAATGTATTTTTTTTTCGTTAGATTCAGAATGATTTTCAGGAAATTATTGCATATAAAATGTTTCGCTTGTATGCAATATTTTTGCCAAAAAAATCATTCTAAATCTAACAAAAAATTATTTCATTGTTTGTGTATTATTGTAAATTTATCTAAAATATATTTAGTTGGATTACGTTAAATTAAATTGCTCTTGTTATAATAAGGTTAGGTAAGTTTTCTAAGGTTATTTTCGTACAAAATTATTAATTTTTAACAATACCACGGGTATTGTCGTGGTATGGTATGTTTGCATTACGATTTCGTGAGTCTTATTAATTTTGACTTAAACATAAATGAAAAAAAAATATGTCTTTAAACGCATAAGAATTTTTTTTTACAAATAATTAATTTTAAATGAGTTCTTGCTAATTGAGCTGTTTTACCTATTCAACACCACATACACATATGTATTGGGAATTGAAACAATTTATTATTATTTTTATGAATATAAATTGCACATTTTATGAACCATGGTCCATTAAGGCCCATAATTGGTATTTAAAAGTTGAATAATCTGCTGAGGTCTTTATTGAGTGTTTATGATACATGTGATAATATAATCAGAAATAACAGTGTGATAATCTACATAAGAGAATATATGTGGTGCACAGAATGTTTGAACCTGACGTTCACACTCTGAGGATATTCAAAATATAATTTGAAGTATATTAACATGTAAGTAGCTTAAATTTATTTAAAACCTTGATTTTTAGTTTTATAAGTTTTCTAGTTATTAAAATAAAGTTAATATTATAACTCTGTATTTACTTTTCCACAAGATATTTTTGATAAGAACTTCACATTTATGAATGTGTTCAACATTTTTTATCATAGGAAGTACATTTTCACCGCTTAAAAAATAATTACTATTAATTTAAGGAACCCAAAGAAAAGCATCAGTTATGTGTGAGATTTCTTACAAGTTATTTATAACATAGAATTACTTAATCAGTGAATTACATTTCGCTCAGCATGTTTCAATATTTGTAGATTTTAGTGTTTACTGTTTTTAATTCAATCTATATATAATTAATTTTTTTAGTTTGTTATGTATGTAAAGAATTGTTCCTGGAGTCCATTGTCACCATGACGGAGGTGGAGATCAGTGTGAAGCGTCCACTTGTAAGTGACCCAGGTGAAGAGGAGTATGAAGCGTCCACTTGTAAGTGACTGTGAAAGGAAGTGAGCATCTCTGACCAGGTGAAGAGAGTGTGAAGCTCCACTTTAAGTGACCCAGGTGAAGAGGTAAAGCGTCATGTAAGTGACCGAGGTGAAGAGTGTTAAGCGTCCACTTAGTGACAGGTGAAGAGGGTGTAAGCATCCACTTGCAAGTGACCCAGTGAAGATTAGTGTAAGACTCACTTTAATGACCCATGTGAAATGAGTGTGAAGCGTCCACTTGTCAAGTGACCCAGGTGAGAAGTGTGAAGCGTCCACTTGTAAGTGACCCAGGTGAAAGGTTGAAGCTCCACTTGAAGGCCCAGGTGAAGTGTGAAGCGTCCACTTGTAAGTGACCCAGGTGAAGAGGAGTGTGAAGCGTCCACTTGTAAGTGACCCAGGTGAAGAGGAGTGTGAAGCGTCCACTTGTAAGTGACCGAGGTGAAGAGGAGTGTGAAGCGTCCACTTGCAAGTGACCGAGGTGAAGAGGAGTGTGAAGCGTCCACTTTAAGTGACCCAGGTGAAGAGGAGTGTGAAGCGTCCACTTGTAAGTGACCAGGTGAAGAAGTGTGAAGCGTCCACTTGTAAGTGACCCAGGTGAAGAGGAGTGTGAAGCGTCCACTTGTAAGTGACCCAGGTGAAGAGGAGTGTGAAGCGTCCACTTGCAAGTGACCGAGGTGAAGAGGAGTGTGAAGCGTCCACTTGCAAGTGACCGAGGTGAAGAGGAGTGTGAAGCGTCCACTTGTAAGTGACCCAGGTGAAGAGGAGTGTGAAGCGTCCACTTGTAAGTGACCCAGGTGAAGAGGAGTGTGAAGCGTCCACTTGTAAGTGACCCAGGTGAAGAGGAGTGTGAAGCGTCCACTTGTAAGTGACCCAGGTGAAGAGGAGTGTGAAGCGTCCACTTGCAAGTGACCGAGGTGAAGATGAGTGTTAAGCGTCCACTTGCAAGTGACCCAGGTGAAGAGGAGTGTGAAGCGTCCACTTGTAAGTGACCCAGGTGAAAGGAGTGTAAAGCGTCCACTTGTAAGTGACCCAGGTGAAGAGGAGTGTGAAGCGTCCACTTGCAAGTGACCCAGGTGAAGAGGAGTGTAAGCGTCCACTTGTAAGTGACCCAGGTGAAGAGGAGTGTGAAGCGTCCACTTGTAAGTGACCCAGGTGAAGAGGAGTGTAAAGCGTCCACTTGTAAGTGACCCAGGTGAAGAGAAGTGTGAAGCATCCACTTGGAAGTGACCGAGGTGAATATCAGTGTGAAGCGTCCACTTGTAAGTGACCGAGGTGAAAGGAGTGAAGCGCCACTTGATGACCGGTGAAGAGGAGTGTGAAGCGTCCACTTGCAAGTGACCGAGGTGAAGATCAGTGTGTAGCGTCCACTTGCAAGGACGTGAAGTATTGAGTTAAGTACGGTGAAGATAGTGAAGCGTCCACTTGAAGTGACCCAGGTGAAGAGAGTTGAAGCGTCCACTTGTAAGTGACCAGGTGAAGAGGAGTTGAAGCGTCCACTTGTAAGTGACCGAGGTGAAGAGAGTGTGAAGCGTCCACTTGAAGTGACCCAGGTGAAGAGGAGTGTGAAGCGTCCACTTGTAAGTGACCGAGGTGAAGAGAGTGTAAGCGTCCACTTGTAAGTGACCCAGGTGAAGAGGAGTGTGAAGCGTCCACTTGTAAGTGACCCAGGTGAAGAGAGTGTGAAGCGTCCACTTGTAAGTGACCCAGGTGAAGAAGTGTGAAGCGTCGAAGTGACGGTGAAAGTGAAGCGTCACTTGAAGTGACCCAGGTGAAGGTTGAAGCGCATAGTGACCCGGTGAAGAGTGGAAGCGTCACTTGGTGACCAGGTGAAAAGTGAAGCGTCCTGAAGACGGTGAAGATGAAGCGTCCCTTCAGTGACCAGTGAAGGTGTAACGTCCACGAAGTGACCCGGTGAAGGTGAAGCGTCCCGAGTGACCAGGGAAGAGTGTGCGTCCTAAGTGACCCAGGTGAAGAGGTGAAGCTCCTTAGTACCAGTAAGTGGCGTCACTAGTGACCCAGGAAGAAGGTAAGCTCCACTGAAGTGACCGGTGAAGGTTGAAGCGTCCTTGAGTACCAGTGAAGAGTGTGAAGCGTCCACTTGTAAGTGACCCAGGTAAAGGGAGTGTAAGCGTCACTTGTAAGTGACCCAGTGAAGGGACTGAAGATCCGATTGAAGTGACCAGTAAGGAAGGTGAAGCTCCACTGAAGTGACCGAGTGAAGACCCAGGTGAGCGTCACTTGTAAGTGATCCAGTGAAGTGAAGGTGATAGCGTCACGTCGACATGTAAGGAGTGTAAGCGTAGCTTATAAGTGACCCAGGTGAAGGGGAAGCGTCAGTTGAAGGCCAGGTGAAGAGGGTGGAGGACTTGCAAGTGCCCGGTTGAAGGACGTGTAAGCGTCACTTTAAGTGCCAGTGAAGGGAGGTAAGCGTCCACTTGTAGTGACCCAGTGAAGAAGTGAAGGTGACGGCTTGTAAGTGACCCAGGTGAAGGGAAGTCTGTGAAGCGTCCACTTGTAAGTGACCGGTGAAGAGTGTGAAGCGTCCACTTGAATGACCCAGGTGAAGAGGAGTGAAGCGTCCATTGCAAGTGACCCAGGTGAAAGGAGTGTGAAGCGTCCACTTGCAAGTGACCCAGGAAGAGAGTGTGCACTTGAAGTGACCCAGGTGAAGAGGAGTGTGAAGCGTCCACTTGAAGTGACCCAGGTGAAGAGGAGTGTGAAGCGTCCACTTGCAAGTGACCGAGGTGAAGAGGAGTGAAGCGTCCACTTGCAAGTGACCCAGGTGAAGGAGTGAAGCGTCCACGCAAGTGACCCAGGTGAAGAGGAGTGTAAGCATCCACTTGAAGTGACCAGGTGAAGAGAGTGTGAAGCGCACTTGTAAGTGACCGAGGTGAAGAGAGTGTAAGCGTCCACTTGCAAGTGACCGAGGTAAGAAGGAGTGTGAAGCGTCACTTGCAAGTGACCCAGGTGAAGAGAGTGTGAAGCGTCCACTGAAGTGACCCAGGTGAAGAGGAGTTGAAGCGTCCACTTGAAGTGACCAGGTGAAGAGGAGTGTGAAGCGTCCACTTGCAAGTGACCGAGGTGAAGAGGAGTGTGAAGCGTCCACTTGCAAGTGACCAGGTGAGAGGGTGAAGCGTCCACTTGCAAGTGACCCAGGTGAAGAGGAGTGTGAAGCGTCCACTTGAAGTGACCAGGTGAAGAGGTGTGAGCTCACTTGTAAGTGACCGAGGTGAAGGAGTGTAAGCGTCCACTTGAAGTGACCGAGTAAGAGGGTAAGCGTTCACTGAAGTGACCCAGGTAAGGAGTGTGAAGCGTCCACTTGTAAGTGACCCAGGTGAGAGAAGGTGGCGTCCACTTGTGTGACCGAGGTGAAGAGGTGAAGCTCCCTAAGTGACCCAGGTGAAAGGAGTGTGAAGCGTCCACTTGAAGTGACCGGGTGAAAAGTGTGAAGCGTCCACTTGAAGTGACCGAGGTGAAGAGAGTGTGAAGCGTCCACTTGTAAGTGACCGGTGAAGAGGAGTGTAAGCGTCCACTTGCAAGTGACCAGGTGAAGAGTGTGAGCGTCCACGCAGGACAGGTGAAGAAGTGTGAGCGTCCACTTGAGGACCGGTGAGAAGTGTGAAGCGTCCACTTGAAGTGACAGGTGAAGAGTATGAAGCGTCCACTTGTAAGTGACCGAGGTGAAGGAGTTGAAGCGTCCACTTGAAGTGCCCAGGTGAAAGGAGTTGAAGCTCCACTTGTAAGTGACAGGTGAAGAGGAGTGTGAAGCTCCACTTGAAGTGCCGTGGTGAAGATGTGTAGCGTCACTTGAAGGACTGAGTGAAGAAGTTGAAGCGTCCACTGAAGTGACCAGGGAAAGTGTGAAGCGTCCACTGAAGTGACCAGGTGAAGAGGAGTGTGAAGCGTCCACTTGTAAGTGACCAGGTGAAGAGTGTGAAGCGTCCACTGAGTGACCCAGGTGAAGAGGAGTGTGAAGCGTCACTTGTAAGTGCCCAGGTGAAAGGTGAAGCGTCCACTTGTGGACGAGGTGAGAGGAGTTGAAGCGTCCACTTGAAGTGACCGAGGTGAAGAGAGTGAAGCGTCCACTTGTAAGTGACCCAGGTGAAGAGGAGTGTGAAGCGTCCACTTGTAAGTGACCGAGGTGAAGAGAGTGTAAGCGTCCACTTGAAGTGACCCAGGTGAAGAGAGTGTGAAGCATCCACTTGCAAGTGACCAGTGAAAGGAGTGTGAAGCGTCCACTAAGTGACCGGGGAAGAAGTGTGAAGCGTCCACTTGTAAGTGACCCGGTGAAGGGGTCCACTGTAAGGTGACTAAGGTGAAGAGTGAGTGAAGCGTCCACTTGCAAGTGACCCAGGTGAAGAGAGTGTGAAGCGTCCACTTGAAGTGACCCAGGTGAAGAGAGTGTGAAGCATCCACTTGTAAGTGACCCAGGTGAAGAGGAGTGTGAAGCGTCCACTTGTAAGTGCCAGGTGAAGAGGAGTGTGAAGCGTCCACTTGTAAGTGACCCAGGTGAAGAGGAGTGTGAAGCGTCCACTTGTAAGTGACCGTGGTGAAGAGGAGTGTGAAGCGTCCACTTGTGAGTGACCCAGGTGAAGAGTGTGAAGCGTCCACTTGTAAGTGACCGAGGTGAAGAGGAGTGTGAAGCGTCCACTTTTAAGTGAACAAGGTGAAGAGGAGTGTGAAGCGTCCACTTGCAAGTGACCCAGGTGAAGAGGAGTGTGAAGCTTCCACTTGTAAGTGACCCAGGTGAAGAGGAGTGTGAAGCGTCCACTTGTAAGTGACCCAGGTGAAGAGGAGTGTGAAGCGTCCACTTGCAAGTGACCCAGGTGAAGAGGAGTGTGAAGCATCCACTTGTAAGTGACCGAGGTGAAGAGGAGTGTGAAGCATCCACTTGTAAGTGACCCAGGTGAAGAGGAGTGTGAAGCTTCCACTTGTAGGTGACCCAGGTGAAGAGGAGTGTGAAGCGTCCACTTGTAAATGACCGAGGTGAAGAGGAGTGTGAAGCGTCCACTTGCAAGTGACCCAGGTGAAGAGGAGTGTGAAGCGTCCACTTGCAAGTGACCCAGGTGAAGAGGAGTGTGAAGCGTCCACTTGTAAGTGACCCAGGTGAAGAGGAGTGTGAAGCGTCCACTTGTAAGTGACCCAGGTGAAGAGAAGTGTGAAGCGTCCACTTGCAAGTGACCCAGGTGAAGAGGAGTGTGAAGCGTCCACTTGTAAGTGACTGTGGTGAAGAGGAGTGTGAAGCGTCCACTTGTAAGTGACCCAGGTGAAGAGGAGTGTGAAGCGTCCACTTGAAAGTACCCGAGGTGAAGAGGAGTGTGAAGCGTCCACTTGTAAGTGACCCCGGTGAAGAGGAGTGTGAAGCGTCCACTTGTAAGTGACCCATGTGAAGAGGAGTGTGAAGCGTCCACTTGTAAGTGACCGAGGTGAAGAGGAGTGTTAAGCGTCCACTTATAAGTGACCCAGGTGAAGAGGAGTGTGAAGCGTCCACTTGCAAGTGACCGAGGTGAAGAGGAGTGTGAAGCGTCCACTTGCAAGTGACCCAGGTGAAGAGGAGTGTGAAGCGTCCACTTGCAAGTGACCGAGGAGGGGAGAGTGTAGGCTTCACTTGCATCATGTCGGGGGTGGAGAGCTGTGTATTGTTCACGTGTACGTCTACGGTGATGGAGAAGTGTGTCTTGCATATCTAAACCTAAGTAGCTGTGGAGGTGCGACTGGCGTCCTTGTTTACTCCTACGGATGTAGAGAATGTATCTGATATCTATTTACACATCTAGTGAATTGGAGAGCTCTCTCTGAGTCCACTTGTACCATTACATAATTGGGAAGGTGTGTCTAGTATCCACTTGTACCACTACCGAAGTGAGGAGGTGTGTCTAGTATCCACTTGTACCACTACGAAAGTGAGGTGTGTCTAGTATCCACTTGTACCACTACATAAGTGAGGAGGTATGTCTAGTATCCACTTGTACCACTACGGAAGTGGTAAAGTGTGTCTGACCTTCATTTATACCAGTTTATATGAGCATCTCTAAGGAGGCGTAAAGTTGCACCACTATAAAGGCGGAGAGGTGAATCTAGGTGTTCAGGTGAGTGTGATGTCCACTTGCCCCAGCATGCAGGTGGAGAGATGTATCTGGTGTCCACTTTCACTATTTCGGACGTAGGAAAAGTTACTTGGTGTCCACAAGCATGACTATGATGGTGGAGAGGTGTGTGTGTTACTCACTTCCTCTCCCTGGTTAAACTGCAGTAATATCACCAGGTACGTGGAAGCTGCACTCAACATCTGCACAAGATAATAACAAATCAAATTCCTCTCTCCCTCGGCGAGAGTGAGAGGAATCAAAGTCATGAATACGAGTATTCATTTCAACCATAACAGAAGCATCCAATAAAAATTTATAACAAATCTGGTTTTGAGTTTTTTGATAACTGAACCTGCAGTAATAATCAGAAATATTGTTAAGAGTATCTATAATAATGATTGCAGAAAAACTTAAATTCCAATCTCTTAAAAAGAAATATTTCAAGTTAAATAACCATGACTGACATGCAACGGAGAAAAAATAATGAAGAACGGATACAATAAACATTCAATAATGTATTTCAAGTTTCTATAAAAGCATTAAGTTAAATCAAAGGGCAAAGATTTTGAGTGTGAAAGTTGACACAATATGTAGTAAAGTAACACAATCCCTGGCTAACACCCAGCATTCTCAAATCTATTAACATAAAACACCTATATGAAAAACAGTACAGAATGTATCAAATAACAAGAGAACAAACAAAACGTTACGCTTCAAACCTAACCAGCCTGATAAGAAGGTCAAAAAAATTGTATTATGAGAATAGATTAAACAACTTAAGAGGTGATATGAAAAAGACCTGGAAAACCCAATCTGAAATTCTAGGAACTAAAAAAGTATCCAGAAACATAACAATGAAACTGACAAACCCAGATGAACCCTGATGCTCCCACCAACTGAAACACCAAACAAACTAAATCTTTTCTTCTCGACAATAGGAAAAAAGTTGGCAAGCAAAATCCCAAGTTCAAACATTCCACCTAATGCTTACCTCACTGGAGGCTACCCAGATACACTATTCTTAGCTCCGACCAACCCAACAGAAGTCTCGCTTGTTATTAACACATTAAAAAACAAGGCAGGAGATCTAAATAACTTACCACCTTTTATATACAAAAAAGCTTCTCAAGTACTATCACCAATTATTGCAACACTCGTTAACAAATCCATTTAATCCTCTACCTTCCCATCAATACTCAAAATAGCGAGGGTTACCCCCATACATAAAGGCGGAGATCAAACAGACCTAATTAACTATAGGCCAATATCTAACTTACCCCTTCTCTCCAAAATCTTTGAAAAGTTAATTTATAGGCAAATCTATTCCTACCTCATCTCCCACAATATACTCAACCCCTGTCAGTTTGGTTTCAGGCCTAATAAAAACACAAATGATGCAATCATACACATGCTAAAAATAATATACACCGCTCTTGAAAATAAAGAAATCCCACAGGAAATCTTCATTGATTTACGTAAAGCTTTTGATACAGTTGACCACGATCTGTTACATCTAAAATTATCACACTATGGTATAAGAGGGCACTCCCGCAACTACCTAAAGTCATACCTTAGCGACAGAAGCCAATATGTGTCCACAAATGGAGCTAACTCTTCCACACAAACAATTACAGTTGGTGTCCCACAGGGAAGTGTTCTTGGCCCACTTCTCTTTCTCATTTACATAAACGACCTACCTAATGCATCTCAACTACTCAAACCCATACTATTTGCAGATGACACTACATACGTCTTCTCTCACCCAAGCCCAGACATACTAGCCAACACTGTAAATGCTGAATTACAGAAAATATCTACCTGGATGATGACTAACAAGCTTACTCTCAATGTTGACAAAACCTATTTCATGAAGTTTGGGAACAGAGCTACAAATGTTTCACTTGACATAATGATAAACTGATCACTTGTCACAAAACTCACAGAGGGAAAATTCTTAGGAATCCACCTTGACAGTGGCCTCAAATTTAAGACACATATACAACAAATTTCCAAGAAAGTCTCCAAGACCGTACTATGTTCCACAACCAGCTCTCCTTTCCCTTTATCACTCACTCATTTACCCCTATCTCACCTATGGAATCTGTGCATAGGGCTCAACAACAATAAATCACCTCAAACATTAATAACACAACAAAAGGCTGCAGTCCGAATGATAACAAATTCCCACTCTAGACAACATACTACACCTATATTCAAAAGTCTAAACTTACTCACCATACAAGACATCCATACTTTTTACAGTGCCTATTACATACATAAAACACTAAACTCAAATATTAACCCACAACTCAAAATTCTCCTAACCAACCTTAACAGGACACATGAACATAACACAAGGCACTGATCACTCTTCGATGTTCCCCGCGTCCACCTCACACTATGCAAAACGCAATGCACATCAAAGGCCCAAAAATTTGGAATTTATTACCGATGATTACCAAAGAAACCCGGTCTGTATATCAATTCAAAACTCTGCTAAAAAAAACACCTACTCGCCCAAAACTAAATACCCATTACTTTAAATTACCTACAAAGTTATTAAATAACTTTACACTGCCTCAAAATAACATTATTCATTGTGTTACTCCCCTAGCCTCAAAACCCCTTACATAATTGCTCAAAGAAAAATAATTTATCAAACATAATTTAGTACAAATGTTGAAACTTATACCTCATAATGTATAAACCTGTTATATCTCATAATGTATAAACCTGTTATAATTAATACCACCTAATATAACGAAATCCATCCTCATGTACCCTTGTGCTCCTTGTAACTCATCTAATGACCATATAAACTGTTATTACAAAACAAATTATTGATTTAATTTGTTTAATCTGATTTAATAATTCTATTATGTAGACATATAAAACAGTAAATGATCCAAAATTATAAAACTATTGTTTCAAAAATGTCATGTTCAAATTATGTTAAAATTTCATAGCTTAAATACTCAACTATACTTATATTGTAAACTGTCTACTATAATTCTTACAATTTAGCCTCAAAACCCCTTATTTAATTGCTCAAAGAAAAATAGTTTACCAAATATAATCTAGTACAAATGTTGAAACTTATACCTCATGTATCCTTATTTACCCTTGTGCTCCTTGTAACTCATCTAATAACCATATAATTTGTTATTGCAACACAAATTATTGCTTTAATTTGTTTAATCTGATTTAATTAATTTCATAATGAAGACAAAAGAACAAAACTATGTTTAAAAAATGTCACGACTAAACTATGTTCAAATTCCATAGATTAAATACTCAACTATACTCATATTGTAAACTATTTACTAAAATTCTTACCATTTAGTTTTAAGTTAATTTTAAGTCTGCCCAAAATGCCCTGCATATTAGGGGCTTTTGTCATGTACACCTCATGTAATCTCATAACCCATTGTAATTCTTTGTATCAAGTCCAAATAAACTATTATTATTATTATTATTATTAATTAAGTAACACACCATGTAGATCAATACAACAAGTAGTGAAGCTACACATCACCTGGCGTCACACAACATCTCGTGGAGTCACATAATGTGGTGGCGTCAATCAACATCTCATGGAGTCACATAATGTGATGTGACACAACATCTTGTGTAGTCACACAAAATGTAGTGGCGTCACACAACATCTCGTTGAGTCACATAATGTGATGTGACACAACATCTCGTGCATTCACATAATGTGATAGCACAACTTCTCGTGGAGTCACATAATGTAGTGGCGTCACATAACATCTCGTGAAGTCACAAATAATGTGGTGGCGTCACAACACATCTCGTGGAGTCACACAACATCTTGAGAACTCACACATAATGTGGTGGCGTCACACAACATCTGGTGGAGTCACATAATGTGATGTGATATAACATCTCGTGGAGTCACATAATGTGATGTGACACAACATCTCGTGGAGTCACATAATGTAGTGGCGTCACACAACATCTCGTGGATTCACATAATGTGATGTGACACAACATCTCGTGGAGTCACATAATGTATTGACGTCATTCAACATCTCGTGGAGTCACATAATGTAGTGGCGCCTTATATCTCGTGGAGTCACATAATGTGATGTGACACAACATCTCGTGGAGTCACATAATGTGATGTGACACAACATCTCGTGGAGTCACATAATGTAGTGGCTTCACACAACATCTCGTGAAGTCACACATAATGTGGTGGCGTCACACAACATCTCGTGAAGTCACACATAATGTGGTGGCGTCACACAACATCTCGTGGAGTCACACATGTGGTGGAGTCACACAACATCTCGTGGAGTCACATAATGTAGTTACGTCACAACATCTCGTGAAGTCACATATAATGTGATGGCGTCACTCAACATCTCGTGGAGTCACACAATAGGTGGTGGAGTCACACAACACGTGGTGGAGTCACTCAACACGTGGTGGAGTCACACAACAGGTGGAGTCACACAACAGGTGGAGTCACACAACAGGTGGTGGAGTCACTCAACAGGTGGTGGAGTCACTCAACAGGTGGAGTCACACAACAGGTGATGGAGTCACACAACAGTTGGTGGAGTCACACAACAGGTGGGGAGTCACAAAACAGGTGGTGTAGTCATACAACAGTTGATGGAGTCACACAACAGATGGTGGAGTCACTCAACAGGTGGAGTCACACAACAGGTGGTGGAGTCACACAACAGGTGGTGGAGTCACACAACAGATGGTGGAGTCACACAAAAGGTGGTGGAGTGTTCGGTGTTAAAGAAGATCAGTGTGGAGGAATGTGCTCCTACGATAAAATAGCTTGCTACTTAGCTTATTGATGAATCCAAGAAGTCGCAGCCATCCCCAACTTCTCCACAGAGAATACATCCATGGCCTCATTATCCACAGGGCTGTATGGTAAAAACATCAGGTGGTTATAATATATTGCCCCAAAGGAGTGTATACTCATATCGTCAGTCATTAACTCAAGACTGATTTTACACTCACGTGTTTGGACTTAAAAGTCCATGCATAACCGCCGTCAATAGGTAAAATTTGATGCTCCTGACATACAAGAACTGCGCAGTCCCCTGCCTGACAAGAACATAAAAACATACCTTGCTCGTGTAACGTGAGCGATGGTGTTGACTCCACCATATACGGCGGAAATGCTGTCTTGATTGTAGAATGCCGCTGATGAGTCACCGTCTTGTTTCGATGGAATTCACTTGCGATTGTCTCTACGTTTGTCTTTTAGCAGTAATAAGAAGCTGCGCACACTTGTGAATATACCACGATTTTATTCACTAAACGCGCTGGAACAGAGTTCTTATCCGATTTCCCGACGTTAGTGGAGATTAAATTAGAATAACGGACGCGTACGACTAATGTCTTTGTTAGATTAAACCCTTCGTCGCCGTATGACCCGTTCGGAGGCCGAATTCAATCTAACCCCTTGTCCAGCCTCGTGGTGCTTGTATCGCTGACATCAGCACAAGTTCAACAACTGCTACATGCTGCTACAAGTGGCAATTAAAATGTTTGTGTTCTCTAAATACTTTGATCACTGGAACACATGATTGTATTGTTTAAGTGTAGAAACTAATACAGCAGTTTACCATAATTTTCCTGTTACGGCAAAGAGTTACATTTATCTCAAATGTCTATTAACTCACATATACACTCGCTGCTACTTGGTCAGACAACACGTGACACACTGTGGTCAGTACATCTGGAAGGAGATAATTTGTTTTTGCACCCATATTCGCCTCGTCTGGCCCCTTTCTAAGGGCGGAAAGGGTGAGGGCCCTTAACAAGGTTAGAAAGGGTGCATACCCCCCCTTTGGTGATGTGTCACGCAGCGAGGGTGTCACGCAGCGAGGGTGTCACGCAGTGAGAGTGTCACGCAGCGAGAGTGTCACGCAGCGAGGGTGTCACGCAGCGAAGGTGTCACTCAGCGAGGGTGTCACGCAGCGAGGGTGTCACTCAACGAGGTTGTCACACAGTGAGGGTGTCATGCAGCGAGGGGGTAACGCAGCGAGGGTGTCACGCAGCGAGTGTGTAACACAGCGAGGGTGTCACACAGCGAAGGTGTCACGCAGTGAGGGTGTAACGCAGCGAGGGTGTCACGCCGCAAGGGTGTCACGTAGCGGGGAATCACGCAGCCAGGGTGTCACGCAGCGAGGGTTTCCCTCAGCGACGGTGTCACTTAGCGAGGTTGTCACTCAGCGAGGGTGTCACGCAGCGAGGGTGTCACTCAGCGAGGGAGATAAGCAGTGAGGGTGTTACTCAGCGATGGTGTCAATCAGCGAGGGTGTCACATAGCGAGGGTGTCAAGCAGCGAGCGTGTCACTCAGCGAGGGTGTCACTCAGCGAGGATATCACGCAGCGAGGGTGTCACTCAGCGAGGGTGTCACGCAGCGAGGTTGTCACACAGCGAGGGTGTCACTAAGCGAGGGTGTCACAGGCGAGGGTGTCATGCAGCGAGGGTGTCACTCAGCGAGGGTGTCACTCAGCGAGGGTGTCACTCAGCGAGGGTGTCACGCAGCGAGGGTGTCACTCAGCGAGGGTGTCACACAGTGAGGGTGTCACTCAGCGAGGGTGTCACTCAGCGAGGGTGTCACTCAGCGAGGGTGTCACTTATCGAGGGTGTCACGCAGCGAGGGATTCTCGTATCGAGGGTGTCACGCAGCGAGGGTGTCATTTAGCGAGGGTGTCACTCAGCGAGGGTGTCACTCATCGAGGGTGTCACTCAGCAAGGGTGTCACTCAGCGAGGGTGTCACTCATCGAGGCTGTCACTCAGCAAAGGTGTCAAGCAGCGAGCGTGTCACTCAACGAGGGTGTCACTCAACTACTGTGACACTCAGCGAGGGGGTCACTCAGCGAGGGTGTCACTCAGCGAGGTTGTCACTCAGCGAGGGTGTCACTTAGCGAGGGTGTCACTTAGCGAGGGTATCACGCAGTGAGGGTGTCACTCAGCGAGGGTGTCACTCAGCGAGCGTGTCACTCAGCGATTTGTCACGCAGCGAGGGATTCTCGTAGCGAGGGTGTCACGCAGCGAGGGTGTCACTTAGCGAGGGTGTCACTCAGCGAGGGTGTCACTCAGCAAGGGTGTCACTCAGCGAGGGTGTCACTCAGTGAGGGTGTCACTCAGCGAGGGTGTCACTCAGCAAGGGTGTCACTCAGCGAGGGTGTCACTCAGCGAGCGTGTCACTCAACGAGGGTGTCACTCAACTAGGGTGACACTCAGCGGGGGGTCACTCAGCGAGGGTGTCACTCAGCGAGGTTGTCACTCAGCGAGGGTGTCACGCAGCGAGGGTGTCACTCAGTGAGGGTGTCACGCAGTGAGGGTGTCACTCAGCGAGGGTGTCACTCAGCGAGCGTGTCACTCAGCGAGGTGTCACGCAGCGAGGGATTCTCGTAGCGAGGGTGTCACGCAGCGAGGGTGTCACTCAGCAAGGGTGTCACTCAGCGAGGGTGTCACTCAGCGAGGGTGTCACTCAGCGAGAGTGTCACTCAGTGAGGGTGTCACGAAGCGAGGGTGTCACGCAGCGAAGGTGTTACTCAGTGAGGGTGTCACTCAGCGAGGGTGTCACTCAGCGAGGGTGCCACTCAGCGAGGGTGTCACTCAGTGAGGGTGTCACTCAGCGAGGGTGTCACTCAGCGAGGGTGTCACGCAGTGAAGGTGTCACTCAGTGACGGTGTCACTCAGCGAGGGTGTCACTCAGCGAGGGTGTCACTCAGTGAGAGTGTCACTCAGCGAGGGTGTCACTCAGCGAGGGTGTCACTCAGCGAGGGTGTCACTCAGCGAGGGTGTCACTCAGCGAGGGTGTCACTCAGCGAGGGTGTCACGCAGCGAGGGTGTCACGCAGCAAGTGTTGTGGTCGTGCACAACGTGCATTTGGTGCTAGGTCACTGTGGCATGCAAAGAGTATGTTGCAATTTATTCGGCTTATGTCACACTCCTATATAGGCTACCTACCAACAAGCGTACCGGGTGCAAAGGGTTTAACGATCAATAGGGTACCCATCGTTAAATCAGTACCTTGCTTCATTGGCCAATAAAAGGCAAGCTAGCTAAAGCTGAAGCAACGTGGTTCACTTGTGCCAAGCAAATTGACAGACTTGCCTAGCTGCTGGTTGAGCACAGTGCACACACTCTGTCTTGTGTTTTGCTATCCTATCTGTCACCGTGGTGTACACTTACTATTCTATCTGTACATAGAGTACATACCTGTAGATATCATCTGAAGGCAAATATACATTATAGTCTACTGTTGAATTTTGTTTTCTCTATATTCCCAGTACTGCCAGGTCTTATGTCATTCTTTACCTGTGTTCGTAATATTCACACGACAAGTGTTGGGTCACTGAGAATGTGTTGATGACACAACAAGTGATTGATCACTCATCAGGTTTTTAAGTCATGCAACATGTGCTGGGAGACACAATTTGTTGAAATCACAACAAATGATCGGATAACACAACAAGAGCTGGGTCATACAACATTTGTTAACCTATAAGTTCTAGCTACTCAGTCCTTCCACCGAAGGCTCACAAGTAGTTCTCATAACGTTGCACTTAGTAAAAGCGTCTGTCGACAGATTGTAGAAAAGGATGCTTTGTCATAAGAACATAAGAACATAAGAAAGGAGGAACACTGCAGCAGGCCTGTTGGCCCATACTAGGCAGGTCCTTCACAATCCGTATAAAGAAATTAATCAAGTAGAAATGACCCAAAATGGATGAACAACAGGCTCAAACATCCCTCAGGGCAGAAGAAAGGAATTTATAGGCGCACAAAAAGAGGTGAGGGCCATCCCACAAATCAGCACACTGATGAGGCTATCCTCTAAACCCATCAGAATAATGCTAAACCTACACCGTGTTTGAGAACATACAACACCTTTTAGTGGCCTCCAGTGTTTCCTTCCTCGCTCTGGAAGGTGTGAAGCCCAAAATTATCAGCTTCTTCTAAGCGAATCCAGTAATTTACGAAACACCCTCATCTTCAAGTTCTTTCTAATCATCTTTGACGTTGAATCTATGTGAATTTTATGATTACACCCGACAATTTTGAACACCCCTACCAAAGCACCTAAGTTACTTTCAACGATCTGAACGTCACACGTGAGACGTCGACTGGACTGTATTTCACAACCTGCAACATCTGCCATCATTACACCACCTACAGCCACAATTGGTGTAATTATAGAATGCAATGAAGTTTCAGTGGAAGGAGCGTTCACAATGAGAAGTACCAGCGCTTCCCTCACACCACCATGTGATCACTACACGCAATTTCTGTCTGTTCCTCAACTAACAGTAACTCGCAGGATTTTCACGGTCCAGTCTACCAGCTTACTCTTCCAGCCACCTTTATCATCGACAGTGCAAAGACTTGGGAGTTGGGATTTAGTGTTTGGTGAGATAACTGAGTGAAGTGGAAGAATCTTACATCTGGTAAGAGTAGCGGACGAACCTCCTATCCACGTATACTTCTCACTTTATATCCATTGGTAAACACAAGCTACCACCCCTAATCATCAAAGTGGTACACATGTGACGTTTACCCAACACATCAGTGGAAAACGTAGTGAATAAAATATTGGGAAAGAGGCTGATAAAGTTGCGTAGCATGATCCACTCCTGCCAGAGGCCATCATGTACCTCAACCCCTAAAATGTATGTTGTTAGTTGACGAGCATATTGCTCGGTGAGTCATCAGTAAATTTTAATGGATGCAAATGAGCTTGCCTTCATGACGCATCGCTTAACAAGATTTCCCTTGATGCAGTACATTTTGATCGGTGTTCAAGGATACGTTTTGCCTCATAAGTGTGACAAGAACATTATCCAAGAAATATAAACCCGCAACAGCCTGGAGGAGAGGATAGCTAAGCTCAGCCACCTACAGTCAGTAAATCAGTTTGAACATTTTCTTGCATAACGAATGCCACTTTGAAGAGACTTGCATTAATCTTGCAACATTTAACGATTCTCAGTCATGTGAGTTAAAGCAGGAGGCAGAGTCACCAGTGGAAAAAACAAAACACCAATGAAAGTAGGTCGTGCTGTACATTTCTCAATATTGAAAGACTGAACACATCGACTCTACGCTGAGGGACCAATTACCTCATACATCGCGTCTTCCACAAATGGATCTTTTTCACTGGTCACCGGGGCAGGGTGACCCAAAAAGAAAGAACATCCTCAAAAAGAAAATACTTTCATCATCATTCAACACTTTCACCTCACTCATACATAATCACTGTCTTTGCAGAGGCGCTCAGATACGACAATTTAGTAAGTCTCCAAACTGACAATATCCTAAACCCCTCCTTCAAAGTGCAGGTATTGTATTTCTCATTTCCAGGACTCAAGTCCGGCTAACCGGTTTCCCTGAATCCCATCACAAAATATTACACTGCTCACACTCCAACAGCTCGTCAGGTCCCAAACACCATTCGTCTCTATTCACTCCTATCTAACACGCTCACACATGCTTGCTGGAAGTCCAAGCCCCTCGCCTACAAAACCTCCTTTACCCCTTCCCTCCAACCTTTTCGAGGAAGACCCCTACCCCGCCTTCCTTTCCCTACAGATTTATACGCTCTCCAATTCATTCTACTTTGATCCGTTCTCTCTAAATGTCAAAACCACCTCAACAACCCCTCTTCGGCCCTCTGACTAATACTTTTAGTATCTCCGCACCTCCTAATTTCCACACTCCGAATTCTCTTCATAATATTTACACCACACAGATGAAGATGTCCTTAGACAGGACATCTTCACTGCCTCCAGCCTCCTCCTCGCTGCAGCATTTGCAACCCATGCTTCACACCCATATAAGAGTGTTGGTACCACTGTACTATAGTACAATTCCTTCTTTGCCACCATGGATAACGTTTTTTGTATCCACAGATACGTCAACGCACCACTCACCTTTTTTCTTTCATCAATTCCATGGTTAACCTCATCCTTCATATACCTATCCGCTGACAAGTCAACTCCCAAATATCTGAAAACATTCACTTCTTCCACACTCCCTCTCTCCAATGTGATATCTAATTTTTCTTTATCTAAATTGTTTGATACCCTCATCACCTTATTCTTATGTATGTTCACTTTCAAGTTTCCACCATTACACACCCTCCCAAACTCGTCCAAACCTTTGCAATTTTTCTTTAGAATCTCTCATAAGCACAGTATCATCAGTAGAAAGTAACTGTGTCAACTCCAATTTTGTATTTGGTTAATTATAATTTAATCCCACTCCTCTCCCCAACACCCTAGCATTTACTTCTTTTACAACCCCATCTATAAACATATTAAACAACCATGGTGACATCATACATCCCTGTCTAAGACCTACTTTTACCTGGAAGTAATCTCCCTCTCTCCTACACACCCTGAGCCTCACTATCCTCTTAAAAACTCTTTACAGCATTTAGTAACTTACTACCTGTTCCATACACTTGCAACATCTGCCACATTGCTAACCTATCCACTCTATCATTTGCCTTTTCTAAATCCATAAATGCAATGAAAACTTCCCTACCTTTATCTAAATACAGTTCACATATATGCTTCAACGTAAACACTTGATCTACACATCCCCTACCCACTCTAAAGCCTCCTTGCTCATCTGAAATGCTACTCTCTGTATTACCTCTAATTCTTTCAATAATAACCCTACCATACACTTTACCTGGTATACTCAGTAAACTTATTCCCCTATAATTTTTACAATATCTTTTGTCCCCCTTCCCTTTATATAAAGGAACTATACACGCTCTCTGCCATTCCTTAGGTACCTTTCCCACTTTCATACATTTATTAAACAAAAATACCAACCACTCTAACACAATATCTCCCCCCTGCTTTTAACATTTGTCATGATCCTGTCAGTTCCTGCTGCTTTACCCCCTTTCATTCTACATAATGCCTCACGCACCTTCCCCACACTCACATCCTGCTCTTCTTCACTCCTAAAAGATGTTGTACCTCCCTGGCCAGTGCATGAAAAAACCGCCTCCCTTTCTTCATCGACATTTAAGTTCCTCAAAATATTCCCGCCATCTACTCAATACCTCTAGTTCCCCATCAACTAACTCCTCTACTCTTTTTTCTTAACTTGTTTATCACTTTTCAATTGTTTTTTTCTTATTTTCAGCAAAATCTCTTGACAGTGTCTCTCCCACTCTTTAATTTGCTCTCCTTATACATTCTCTTCACCTTTCTTTTACTCTCCATATATTCTGCTCCTCTTATATCACTTCTGCTTTGTAAAAACCTGTCATAAGCTACCTTTTTCTCTTTTATCACGCCCTTTCCTTCATCATTTCACCACTCACTCCTCTTTCCTCCTGCACCCACCCTCCTATAGCCACAAACTTCTGCCCCACATTCTAATACTGCATTTTTAAAACTACCCCATCTCTCTTCAACCTCCCTCTTCCCCCACTACTCATACTTGCACTAGCCCACCTTTCTGCCAATAGTTGCTTATATATCACCCTAACTTCCTCCTCCCTTAGTTTATTCACTTTCACCTCTCTCTTACTTGCTGTTGCCATTTTCCTTTTGTCCCATCTACCTCTTACTTTAACTGTAGCTACAACTAACTAATGATCCGATATATCCGTTGCCCATCTGTAAACATGTACATCCTGAAGCCTACCCATCAACATTTTATCCACCAATACATAATCTAACAAATTACTTTCATTACGTGCTATATCATACTTGTATGTTAAATCTTTGAAGATAATTAGGCAGGACATTTAAATTCTCATTGTACGGAAGAACCGGAACATTTTTGATCCGAGGTGTTATCCAAGGTTCAGTCCAATGATAAGTTATTCTTGCTGCCAACAACGATGATTTTACAAAATCTCTCGGGTACCGCAGTTTTCAGGAAATATCAAATATTTTCCTAATTTCTTCATCTAGAATCTCCGGGCTACATACTAGGTAAGCTCTCAGAAACATGGTGAACAAGACACTCCTTTTTACTGTGTTCTTGTAAATTTATCATTAATAGTTGGTGTTGAAGACGAGAGGAGAGAAAGATGGTCAGTATGATGATGGACTTATCTTACATTTTCTCCGGCCTCTTCACCAGGTGTTATGGTTCTTATTGACCTTCTTTCATTAATAACAAACTTTAACATGGAATCATAAACATGTTTATTCAGCGTATAAGAATTCTAACATTTATTGATAAGCTATAACCCCACAGCTGTCAGACTCTCAGCTTGTCTGAGAGACTCCTTGCTGAGTTAGTGAGGGAAAATTATAAGCGTCATAATAAGCGTGTATGCACCTGGAGAAGAGAGGAGTGTAGAGGAGAGAGAGAGATTTTGCGAGATGTTAAGCGAATGTATAGGAACTTTTGAACCAAGTGAGAGAGTAATTGTGGTAGGGGACCTAAATGCTAAAGTGGGAGAAACATGTAGAGAGGGTGTGTAGGTAAGTTTGGGGTGCCAGGTGTAAATGATAATGGGAGCACTTTGATTGAACTTTGTATAGAAAGGGGTTTAGTTATAGGTAATACATATTTTAAGAAAAAGAGGATAAATAAGTATACAAGATATGATGTAGGGCGTAATGACAGTAGTTTGTTGGACTATGTATTGATAGATAAAAGACTGTTGAGTAGACTTCAGGATGTACATGTTTATAGAGGGGCCACAGATATATAAGATCACTTTTTAGTTATAGCTACAGTGGGAGTAAAAGGTACATGGGATACAAGGAAAATAGAAGCAGTAAGTAAGAGAGAGGTGAAGGTTTATAAACTAAAAGAGGAGGCAGTTAGGGTAAGATATAAACAACTATTGGAGGATAGATGGGCTAGTGAGAGTGTAGGCAATGGGGTCGAAGAGGTATGGGGTAGATTTAAAAATGTAGTGTTAGAATGTTCAGCAGAAGTTTGTGGTTACAGGCGAGTGGGTGCGGGAGGAAGAAGAGCGATTGGTGGAATGATGATGTAAAGAGAGTAGTAAGGGAGAAAAAGTTAGCATATGAGAGGTTTTTTCAAAGTAGAAGTGATGCAAGGAGGGAAGAGTATATGGAGAGAAAAAGAGAGGTTAAGAGAGTGGTGAAGCAATGTAAAAAGAGAGCAAATGAGACAGTGGGTGAGATGTTATCAACAAATTTTGTTGAAAATAAGAAAAAGTTTTGGAGTGAGATTAATAAGTTGAGGAAGCCTAGGGAACAAATGGATTTGACAGTTAAAAATAGGAGAGGAGAGTTATTAAATGGAGAGTTAGAGGTATCGGGAAGATGGAGGGAATATTTTGAGGAGTTGCTAAATGTTGATGAAGATAGGGAAGCTGTGATTTCGTGTATAGGGCAAGGAGGAATAACATCTTGTAAGAGTGTGGAAGAGCCAGTTGTGAGTGTGGGGGAAGTGCATGGGGCAGTGGGTAGAATGAAAGGGGGTAAGGCAGCTGGGATTGATGGGATAAAGATAGAAATGTTAAAAACAGGTGGGGATATAGTTTTGGAGTGGTTAGTGCTATTATTTAATAAATGTATGGAAGAGGGTAAGGTACCTAGGGATTGGCAGAGAGTGTGTACTGTTCTTATGTATAAAGGCAAAGGGGACAAAAGAGAGTGCAAAAATTATAGGGGAATAAGTCTGTTGAGTGTACCTGGTAAAGTGTATGGTAGAGTTATTATTGAAAGAATTAAGAGTAAGACAGAAAGCAGGATAGCAGATGAACAAGGGGGCTTTAGGAAAGGTAGGGGGTGTGTAGACCAAGTGTTTACAGTGAAACATATAGGTGAACAGTATTTGGATAAGGGTAAAGAGGTTTTTGTGGCATTTATGGATTTGGAAAAGGCGTATGATAGGGTGGATAGGGGGGCAATGTGGCAGATGTTGCAGGTGTATGGAATAGGAGGTAGGTTACTGAAAGCAGTGAAGAGTTTTTATGAGGATAGTGAGGCTCAAGTTAGAGTGTGTAGGAGGGAGGGGGACTATTTCCCAGTAAAAGTGGACCTGAGACAAGGATGTGTGATGTCACCGTGGTTGTTCAATATATTTATAGATGGGGTTGTAAGAGAAGTGAATGCGAGGATCTTGGCAAGAGGTGTGGGGTTAAAAGATAAAGAATAAAATACAAAGTGGGAGTTGTCACAGTTGCTTTTTGCTGATGACACTGTGCTTTTGGGAGATTCTGAAGAGAAGTTGCAGAGGTTGGTGGATGAATTTGGTAGGGTGTGTAAAATAAGAAAATTGAAAGTGAATATAGGAAAGACTAAGGTGATGAGGATAACAAAAAGATTAGGTGACGAAAGATTAGATATCAGATTGGAGGGAGAGAGTATGGAGGAGGTGAATGTATACAGATATTTGGGAGTGGACATGTCAGCAGATGGGTCTATGAAGGATGAGGTGAATCATATAATTGATGAGGGAAAAAGGGTGAGTGGAGCACTTCGGAGTCTGTGGAGACAAAGAACTTTGTCCATGGAAGTAAAGAAGGGAATGTATGAGAGTATAGTTATACCAACACTCTTATATGGGTGTGAAGCATGGGTGATGAATGTTGCAACGAGGAGAAGGCTGGAGGCAGTGGAGATGTCATGTCTGAGGTCAATGTGTTGTGTGAATATAATGCAGAAAATTCGTAGTTTGGAAATTAGGAGGAGGTGCGGGATTACAAAAACTATTATCCAGAGAGATGAGGAGGGGTTGTTGAGGTGGTTCGGACATGTAGAGAGGATGGAACAAAATAGAATGACTTCCAGAGTGTATAAATCTGTAGTGGAGGGAAGGCGGGGTAGGGGTCGGCCTAGGAAAGGTTGGAGCGAGGGGATAAAGGAAGTTTTGTGTGCGAGGGGCTTGGACTTCCAGCAAGCATGTGTGAGCGTATTTGATAGGAGTGAATGGAGACAAATGGTTTTTAATACTTGACGTGCTGTTGGAGTGTGAGCAAAGTAACATTTATGAAGGGATTCAGGGAAACCAGCAGGCCGGACTTGAGTCCTGGAGATGGGAAGTACAGTGCACTCTGAAGGAGGGGTGTTAATGTTGCAGTTTTATAACTGTAGTGTAAAGCACCCCTCTGGCAAGACAGTGATGGAGTGAATGATGATGAAAGTTTTTCTTTTTCGGGCCACCCTGCCTTGGTGGGAATCGGCCGATGTGTTAATAAAAAAAAAAATAAAAAAATAACATGACATTTGCTTGGTTAACTGACCAGTGGAACTGCGATTGGTGAATTTTCCTTTATCATAATCACAAATGAATCTAAGAAATAAATGCGAAATCATGCATTGTGTAAAACTAAAACTCATGGATACAAATCAACATATTGCGAGGAAATTCAATTTAATCCATGGTAAATGATGGTAGCGACAATCTCATTTATAAAGAGCCCGATATCAAGGCAATCATCCCTCCCTTCTCCTTGATGTGACCAAATGGGAAAGATTGAGAAATCTGACATATATGTTTGAGGACCACGATGAGAGTGTGAAGACCAAGCAGTAATACACATTATTATACTTACACTTATTATACTGTAGCGTGAGAGAGTGAAGAAGCCACAGACATTGAAGGTGAGAGGCTGTTCAGCGGTCTTGTACATCACAGTCTGTACACACACTACACATTAATAAATATTATACATTACTAAATACTGTGCAGTTACTTAGCGGTCATAAATATTCTGTGAAACTTAAGGGAATAACGCCTTCATATTCATACCTAAGTGTTAAACCCATAGGGGATAGACAGCACATAGGATTGAGAGGCAATTATTATTATTGTTATTATTATTATTATTTATATTTTTATTATTATTATTATTATTATTATTATTATTATTATTATTATTATTATTATTCCAGTCATTGTAGATGTTTCACCTAGAATCTGGATAATAGGAGTTAATCAGGTATGATCGACCGAAAGAAAATTACCTCTAATTCCTAGGAATAACATCCCTTCATAAACATCAGGTTATGTTCCTTAATATATTTTCTCTCTCCCCTAAAAATATATATACTTCTCATTCTTATTTTAATACAGATCTAAATGATAAGAATCAGTGAGAACTTTCATGTACCAAAACACCTGAGTGTAATGTCTCTCGTGTAAATGATGTTCCCAGTGATGTGAGAACTAACTTCTATGTTCCAAACACTGAGTTAAAGCCTCTCCCAAAACGTGTTTTATGTGACTGTGCAAACACAAAGACAAGACAACCACACATGACATGTGTATTACTGAAACTCAGGCACAAAGAAACATAAACATCATTATCTTCTTTTTCTTCTTCTACTGTATCATCATTATCATCATCATCATCATCATCATCATCCTCATCTTCATCATCTTATTACAATATAGTCAATGTTCATCACACAACCACTTCTTACATTCCCTCTGTACCAGCCAAACAGGTAGCTAGGTCGGCATAGCTACCAGGCAAAATTCACTGCCACTCTCATTCACTGTCAGATTTATAAGTAAACCTCCTGGATGAGAACTGACTCCAACCCAAATAATGGCATATTTACCACCCTGGTTATAGTCACAAGCTGAGTACACACTGGTCACTCTTGTGTGAGTACACACTGGTCACTCTTGTATGAGTACACACTGGTCACTCTTGTATGAGTACACACTGGTCACTCTTGTATGAGTACACACTGGTCACTCTTGTATGAGTACACACTGGTCACTCTTGTATGAGTACACACTGGTCCCTTTTGTATGAGTACACACTGGTCACTCTTGTATGAGTACACACTGGTCACTCTTGTATGAGTACACACTGGTCACTCTTGTATGAGTACACACTGGCCACTCTTGTATGAGTACACACTGGTCACTCTTGTATGAGTACACACTGGTCACTCTTGTATGAGTACACACTGGTCACTCTTGTATGAGTACACATTGGTCACTCTTGTATGAGTACACACTGGTCACTCTTGTATGAGTACACACTATTCACTCTTGTATGAGTACACACTGGTCACTCTTGTATGAGTACACACTGGTCACTCTTGTGTGAGTACACACTGGTCACTCTTGTATGAGTACACACTGGTCACTCTTGTATGAGTACACACTGGTCACTCTTGTGTGAGTACACACTGGTCACTCTTGTATGAGTACACACTGGTCACTCTTGTATGAGTACACACTGGTCACTCTTGTGTGAGTACACACTGGTCACTCTTGTATGAGTACACACTGGTCACTCTTGTATGAGTACACACTGGTCACTCTTTGTGAGTACACACTGGTCACTCTTGTATGAGTACACACTGGTCACTCTTGTATGAGTACACACTGGTCACTCTTGTGTGAGTACACACTGGTCACTCTTGTATGAGTACACACTGGTCACTCTTGTATGAGTACACACTGGTCACTCTTGTATGAGTACACACTGGTCACTCTTGTGTGAGTACACACTGGTCACTCTTGTATGAGTACACACTGGTCACTCTTGTATGAGTACACACTGGTCACTCTTGTGTGAGTACACACTGGTCACTCTTGTGTGAGTACACACTGGTCACTCTTGTATGAGTACACACTGGTCACTCTGTTGAGTACACACTGGTCACTCTTGTATGAGTACACACTGGTCACTCTTGTGTGAGTACACACTGGTCACTCTTGTATGAGTACACACTGGTCACTCTTGTGTGAGTACACACTGGTCACTCTTGTATGAGTACACACTGGTCACTCTTGTATGAGTACACACTGGTCACTCTTGTGTGAGTACACACTGGTCACTCTTGTGTGAGTACACACTGGTCACTCTTGTGTGAGTACACACTGGTCACTCTTTTTTGAGTACACACTGGTCACTCTTGTGTGAGTACACACTGGTCACTCTTGTGTGAGTACACACTGGTCACTCTTGTGTGAGTACACACTGGTCACTCTTGTGTGAGTACACACTGGTCACTCTTGTGTGAGTACACACTGGTCACTCTTGTGTGAGTACACACTGGTCACTCTTGTATGAGTACACACTGGTCACTCTTGTGTGAGTACACACTGGTCACTCTTGTGTGAGTACACACTGGTCACTCTTGTGTGAGTACACACTGGTCACTCTTGTGTGAGTACACACTGGTCACTCTTGTGTGAGTACACACTGGTCACTCTTGTGTGAGTACACACTGGTCACTCTTGTTGAGTACACATGTCACTCATGTGTGAGTACACACTGGTCACTCTTGTGTGAGTACACACTGGTCACTCTTGTATGAGTACACACTGGTCACTCTTGTATGAGTACACACTGGTCACTCTTGTATGAGTACACAATGGTCACTCTTGTGTGAGTACACAATGGTCACTCTTGTATGAGTACACACTGGTCACTCTTGTGTGAGTACACAATGGTCACTATTGTGTGAGTACACACTGGTCACTCTTGTGTGAGTACACACTGGTCACTCTTGTATGAGGAGGAAACACCAATGTAGTGAGTCAACTCACTTTGCTCTCTCGCTCGTTAACATCTTACTATCCTAATTCACTTTGTATATTTTGTAAATATTGGGGAGGAAATATATGGGTATTAAAAAGCTGCCCTTTGTGTTTGTCTGTGTTTATGTTTTTGAGGTTTGTTTATTGTCTGGAGACTTGATTTACTGCCTCTTCTTCCTCTTATTATTATTATTATTATTATTTTCATTTTTACTATACACTCATTAAGTGAATCATATATATATATTTTTTAAATGAAGTGGTTAATTTGATTCTGGCGAAGAATTCTTTATCTAAGGCACTGGTCTCGAACCTGCGGCCCGCGGGCTACATGTGGCCCGCGGGCTACATGCGGCCCACAACATTTTATGCTGCCCGCAGCTACTCGAGTCAATGCGAAAGATTTTGTTGTTCGTAACAATTTATATGTCATTTTTTTTCAAATTTTAGTTCTAACCTTTTCATATCTCAGATATACAGTTCAGTTATGGAAAAAGGTAAAACATACGTAGTGTTTTAATGAAGAATGGTGCGTAAAATACTTCTATAGTATGCCATGAAACTGTTGCAGTTTTGATGGAGTACAATGAACGTCGGTTCTATCAGACCAAACATAAACCAAGTTATTCCCAGTTCACAGCAACACAGTGTTCAGAAACATCTGAATCAATGAACTGCAGGTTGCTTTCCCAACAGAAGACAACTGAAAATGAAGCTTCAACCAGAGCAAGTTACAAAATAGCTGATGCGTAAGCTAAAAGATCTCACGAAAGAGAGTATGATGGAAAGAGTGTGAGTTATACCACGAAAAAACAAAGCACGAAATTTTCAGATTTATTCTCTGGCACTTGATGAATTGATTGATATGAGTGAGACATCACATGTAGTATTCATCAGTGGCCTCCACCTGGAGTGGAATAAACTGTAAAACATGACAATTGATGGAGGAAAGAAAATGTCTGGGGTATAGAAAGGTTTGGTTTGACAAATCACAAATGCTTGTAAGGATGGTGGATTATCAAGGTCTTTGTTTCTGCATTGCGTTATCCATCAGTAATTATTGTGCGGAAAATATGTGGATATGTCTTGCGTTCTGAAATCCGTTGTTTCAACAGTGAATTTCATTCCATCTCACCGGCTTAATCTTCGCCAGTTTCGTGATTTCCTGCAAGAAACCAATTCTGAGTTCTTTGACTTTCCTTATTATACAGAAGTTCGATGGCTTAGTTGTGGGAAGGTTCCATCACGGTTCTTTCAGCTCAAGAATGAAATTTATTCATTTCTCCCAAAGAAGAATCTACCCGAAAAACTTTTATCAAACACTGACTGAATTTGGAATTTGGAATTTTTTTGCAGACGTGACACTCCATATGCATCAATTGAATCTGAAGTTGCAAGGTGAAACAAATTTTATTTGTGATTTATTTACGTATGTCAAGGCAATCAGGGCAAAACTGATGGTATATGAAGGACACGTGAAAGTTTCTAACTTGGTTAATTTTTCGTATTGAGAAAATTTCATGAAAGTGAAGCAGAATTTCCTTCTTCATTTGTAACAGAAATTATTAATGACTTTCAAAATAAATTTCAGAACGATTTTCCGATCATGATTGGAAAAACAGATTAAATAAAGCTATTTCAAAATCCATTTGACTGCAATGTTGCAACACTCCCAAGTCAGTTTCAAATGGAAATTATTGATCTCCAATCAGATGACATGACCTGGAAACTCCTAGAGGGACTGGTCCCATATCAACACAAAGAAATCACTACTTACGAAAGCAAAAGACAAGGCAGATGGTGCAACATCTCCCGAATGAAAAACAGTGTTGCCAGGCGTACACTAAAAGAAAACACAATAATTGTCCGGGGCCCAAGACAGTTCAGCAGCCGACCAGCAAACATAAGTGGAATTACGAACAGATCCCTGTCTGCCTTCAAGAGGGAACTGAACAGGTACCTAATGTCAGTGCCCGTTCAACCAGGTTTGCGTGTAGAGATCAGAAACAGCCTGGTTGATCAGACCCTGATCCATCTGGAGGCTTGGTCAAGAGCGAGGCCACGGGGGCGTTGGCCTTAGGAACTAAGGCCAGGTAGGCAGAACGTAGATTTTTTTACGTATTTGCTTAAGCTAATTTCTGTGTTTGACATTTTTGTTAGGTAAGGTAAGTTTAGGTTAGATTAGTGTATGTTATGGTTGATAAGCTTAGATAAGGTTTTGTTAAGTAAATCTTAGGACAGAAACCTTAATAACATCACTGATTTCTCCAACAAGCTACTCTTCAAAACAACTCATGCCATCAACCTATTGTTAAATTTTAAATATATAAACATGCAATCAGATAATTACGTGTACCAACCATAATAAACACTAACATGGTTTTCCTTGAATAGTTCACTCTCAACACTCCCTAAAACATCGAAAAAATGCATGAACTCCTAGACGACTACAACACAAATGAGCCTCTGATAACAGGTCTGTTACTTTCGGTGGTGTAATTACGGTACTCGCTGTCACTGCCTTACTACGAGGGCATCAACACCTCAGGATGGCCTTGACATGTAAAGACCAACCTAAGCACTGCCTTGAGAATTTACCGCTCACGGCGACCATTAAACACCATATTTCCCCTTGCCTATAAGCTGAGTAAGCCGAGGGAACTGCGGCAGGTGGACAATAAGCTTTATTTGTAACAGGATAGTGGTCATACCAGGAGGTTCAGTGCTGACTCTGCTGTGACTAATCAGCAGGTCTTGGTGCTGATTCTGCTGTGACCAATCAGCAGGTCTTGGTGCTGACTCTGCTGTGACCAATCAGCAGGTCTTGGTGCTGACTCTGCTGTGACCAATCAGCAGGTCTTGGTGCTGACTCCGCTGTGACCAATCAGCAGGTCTTGCATCGCTGTACATATTCTGGAAGAGCAATGCAACTGTGTATTGGCACCATTTTGGTCCTAGAACTGCTGCTCAGCTTACTGTTGGTCACTTGCATTTACCTCTCCACCAGCCCTTGGATCGTTTATTAACGAATTTGGGTAAACCTTCCATTACTGGCCCTGATGGTGGATGGAGATGAAGAATTGAAAGTAATTTATTTAGTAATGTCTATTATTCCCAGTTCTTCGACACTGACTTCTACTACTCATGTGCGGTGTGCGAATATCTCTTGTGATGCTCCACGTGAATCCTCTAGTTCTACGACCAAGACAATTTTCACTGTGTTGACTATCTTACCTGATATATCTCGCCCTTCTCCCAACTATAATCATGTGAAATTTCTTCAGTGAGCTCCATTACCACCTACTTGAGCTCCATTACCTCCTACTTGAGCTTGGGCTAAAGACCTGGTCGATTTATTTTTCAGTCCAATCTGTTGACTCTTCTAACAAACTGGACTACTACAGACTTAGATATTACCAATTATACTCCATTTACAATTCATTATAATTTTACAATATTTACCAGTTAACTGTCTATAATCCCGCTTGTCATTGCTAACCTAATACTGAATGCTGACAACGACCCAAATCTAAATCTATATAATATAAACCGGAACCAACGTTTAACTGAAGCAACTGTCTTGCCCACACAGCAACACAAGCCAGAACAGTCCTCAGTAATGCCAGGAATATAACAATTTTTAATTAAATTAGATCCCTGAGTAAGCACTATGATGACCTGGCACTTCTAGATTACTTAAATACAACCTTCACCTGTATTATTGTTACTGAAACCTGGCTTAAGCAAGACACATTAACATCTACACACTACCAGGATACACAACCATCTACAACTACAGACCAAATGGGGGAGGTATTGCCATCTATTGTTCTAATGAACTATTATGTTGTTACACCACATGCTACACTGATGAATATGGTGAATATATATATTTGCCAACTTCTATGTTAAAAAAAAAGACTCCCTTACAGTTGTTGCTATGTACAGGATCTGCCTCATACTGATATCTCAAATTTTAGTGATGACTTATAAACGTTAATAACAAACAAATAAATGAACAAACACCATCTACTAGAGGCTGGAGACTTCAGCATTAACCTTGGCCTAACAGATGAACAACCAGTAACAGATTTCATTAATAATGTGAACAATTCATTGCTAATACCAACTATACCTAAACCAACAAGACTAACTGAGATGCGGGCAGCCATAATTGACCATATATAGACAATACTAGCTCCTTTCAAATCAGGGATAATTACACTACTGACCACTAACCTTTCTTCCTCCGAACAAATTTTTCTAACCAACCAATGTAATATAGTAAGATCTCATTTCAACTCCATGATGAGGCATCATTGAGTAACTTCACTGCAGTGCTGAGCTCAGTTGACTGGACTGGAGTACACCGGGAGAGGGTTTGGGGGTCAACGCCCCTGCGGCCCGGTCCGTGACCAGGCATCGCGATAGATCAAGGCCTGATAAACTAGGCTCTTACTGCTGGTCGCACGCAAACCGACTTACGAACCACAGCCCGGCTGATCAGGTACTGACTTTAGGTGCCTGTCTAGCGCCTTCTTAAAAACAGCCAGGGGTCTATTGGTAATTTTCCTTATGTATGCTGAGAGGCAGTTGAACAGTCTTAGGCCCCTGACACTTATTGTGTTGTCTCTCAGTGTACTCGTGGCGCCCCTGTTTTTGGGGAAATGTTGCATCTCCTACAGAGTCTCTTTCATAGAGAGTGATTTTTCGGGTGCAAATTTGTGACTAGTCCCTCTAGGATTTTCCAAGTGTATATTATCATGTATCTTCCTCGCCTGCTTTTCAGGGAATGCAAATCAAGAGACTTCAACCGTTCCCAACAAATTAGGTGCTTTATCGTACTTATGCATGCTGTGAAAGTTCTCTGTACATTCTCCAAGTCAGCAGTTTTGCCTGTCTTGAAGGGGGCCCGTTAATTTACAGCAATATTCCAGCCTAGAGAGAACAATCGATTTGAAGAGAATCATCATGGGCTTGGCAGCCCTAGTTTTGAAGGTTCTCATTATTCATCCTATAATTTCCCTAGCAGATTTGGTAGATACATTCTTGTGATCTTTGAAAGTGAGATCTTCTGACATTATCACTCCCAGGTCCTTCACGTTAGTTTCTCGCTCTGTTGTGTGGTTTGAATTTGCTTTATACTCCGATACAGTTTTAATTTCTTCGAGTTTTCCATACTGAAATTACTGAAATTTCTCTTCGTTGACCTTCATATTGTTTTCTGCAGCCCATTTAAATATTTGGTTGATGTTTTGCTTGGAGTCTTGCAGTGTCTTCGATGGATGACACCGTCATGCAAATTTGGGTGTCATCCGCAAAGGAAGACAAGGTGGTGTTGCTGACATCTCTGTGTCAGATATGGTGATGAGGAACAGGATGGGAGCGAGCACCATGCCTTGTGGAACAGAGCTCTTCACTGTAGCCGCCTCATACTTTACTCTATTTACTCTTACTATTTGTGTTCTATTTGTTAGGAAGTTATAGAGCCATCTACCAACTTTTCCTGTTATTCCTTAATCTCACATTTTGTTCACTATTACACCATGGTCGCACTTGTCGAAGGCTTTCGCAAAGTCTGTGTATACTACATCTGTATTTTGTTTGTCCTCCAGATTATCCAATATCATGTCATAGTGATACAGTAGTTGGGACAGGCAGGAGCCGCCTGCTCTAAACCCATGTTGCCCAGGGTTGTGTAACTGGTGGGTATCTACGTGGGAGCGATCTTGCTTCTTAGAACCCTTTCAAAGTTTTTTATGATATGGGACATTAGTTTTATCTGTCTGTAATTCTTTGCAATTGCTTTACTGTCACCAGACATAGTTCCTTTATGGAGTGGGGCTATGTCTGTTGTTTTTAGTGACTGTGGGATGACATCAATACCCGAGCGAGTAATTGCTTAGTTGGAAACTTCTCAACATCTCTCCTCCTCCAACCGAGTCCACAGAAGTCACCCTGATTATTAATTCACTAAAATACAAAACAGGTGTTCAGTCGTAGAGAAAGTGCCAGGACTAAACCCAGCAGCTAAGCAGTCGTGACCTTAACTAATGATCTCAATACTGGACTTTTTGCTTCTTAGACATAAATAATTGTGGATCCTTTCACGACATCTCATAACAATTTTTGAGTCTAAATAAAATCCTAAAGAGTGAATTTTATTCGGTTTCTTTGAGTATGTATCCAGAAATTTGTCTTGTGTAGAGAAGACATCTTTCTGTACTTGTTTCACCCAGTATGTGATGGATTCAGGAAACTCATAATTATGCTTTGTCAATTTAATGAATATGAAGACAAGAGCTGTAACTCTCAAGAGTTTGTTAGGGAAGCACAGGAAATATGTTAGCAGGTACGAGTTGCGAGTTTCAGCGTGAAGAAGCACGAGAATAGACTCATACCACCAAAGGTGAGATGCAGAAAATCTTGAAGATGACAGACGAGTCGGGGCCCACCAGTAGAAGCAAGAATGTAAGACTGGAGGTGCTGTAGCAAGTTTACTGGTCAATACTAAGTAAGTCTCTCTCAAATCTAACCTCTTTCACTCGTAACTAGTGGTTAGGCAATAAAGTTGTCAATGTCCTTTGTACCTGAATACTGAGTTGCAGTGTCTGATAGTGCGAAAATAAGGGTATACAATACAGTCAAGTATTAAGTAAGACAGATGTATAACAATTAGGAATCTTTAACTCGAAAAGTTTCCTTAACAAAGTAAGCGTCTTGAGTCAAATACAGAAGAGACAACACAAGTATTGGTACTGCGTCGTTTGTCTTTCTCTTTAGATTTGTGGACAAAGTAAAATATTGTCAGTTATTAAATGATAAAACACAATAATGGAGAAACTATAGTGTATTATGATAAACAAAGATAATATGTATTATGATAAACAAAGATAATATGTATTAAGCAAAACATCTTTTCACAATATAGTATTACTGTCGCTTTATTGGGAATCTTTAGCGAAGGTAAATCTGAAATGAACCTCATTTGCATAGGAGAATGGAATAATTCTTTATGATGTATGAAGGGAATAAATAGATGATGAATGTTTCCTGAAGTATTAATTGCTAAAAGTGAGGCATAGCGCCTTAAATAAGTGTGAGCATCAGGACGGATTGCAGGGATGAAAATCAATCTAGTCACATACCTGGTAGTTAATTTGCTTCCAGGAAAACAGTGAGTCCAGTGGATCCTCATTTGATTCTTCTTCCGTCAAAATAGTCAAAGGTTCTGCTGCCTGAATAGAAATTAAGTCAGTAAACAATAAATTACATATGTTCTGGAAACAAAACTACTATATATATGTATATATATATATATATATATATATATATATATATATATATATATATATATATATATATATATATATATATATATATATATATATATATATATTATTTTTTATTAACACATAGGCCGTTTCCCACCAAGGCAGGGTGGCCTGACAAAGAAAAACTTTCATCATCATTCACTCCATCACTGTTTTGCCAGAGGCGTGCTTACACTACAGCTACAAAACTGCAACATTAACACCCCTCCTTCGGAGTGCCGGCACTGCACTTCCCATCTCCAGGAATCAAGTCTGGCCTGCCGGTTTCCCTGAAACCCTTAATAAATGTTACCTTGCATACACTCCAATATCACGTCAAGTCCTAAAAACCATTTGTCTCCATTCGCTAATAATTAACACGCTCACGCACGCTTGCTGGAAGTCCAATCCCCTCGCACACAAAACCTCCTTTACCCCCTCCCTAAAACCTTTTCTAGGCCGACCCCTTCACCGCCTTCCCTCCATTACAGATTTATACACTCTCGAAGTCATTCTATTTTGTTCCATCCTCTCTATATGTTCAAACCATCTCAATAACCCCTCCTCAGCTCTCTGGATAATAGTTTTGGTAATCCCACACCTCCGCCTAATCTCCAAACTACGGATTCTCTGCAATATATTCACACCACACATTGCCATCAGACATGACATCTCCACTGCCTCCAACCTTCTTCTTGTTGCAACATTCACAACCCATGTCTCACACCCATACAAGAGTGTTGGTATAACTATACTGTCATACATTCCCCTCTTTGCTTTCATGGATAAAGTTCTCTGTCTCCACAAGCTCCTCAGTGCACCACTCACCTTTTTCCCCTCTTTAATTTTATGATTCACCTCATTCTTCATATACCTATCTGCTGACACATCCACTCCCAAATATCTGAACACATTCACCTCCTCCATACTCTCTCCCTCCAGTCTGATATTCAATCTTCCGTTATCTTTTTTTTTTTTATCCTCATCACCTTACTCTTTCCTATATTCACTTTTAATTTTCTTCTTATACATACCCTACCAAACTCATCCACCAACCTCTGCAACTTCTCTTCAGAATCCCCCAAAAGCACAGTGTCATCAGCAAAGAGCAACTGTGACAACTCCCACTTTGTGTTAGATTCTTTATCTTTTAACCCTACACCTCTTGCCAACACCCGAACATTCACTTCTCTTACAACTCCATCTATAAATATATTGAACAACCACGGTGACATCACACATCCCTGTCTAAGGCCTACTTTTACTGGGAAATAAGCTCCATTTCGCCTACATACTCTAACCTGAGCCTCACTATCCTCGAAAAAACTTTTCACCGCATTCAATAACCTACCTTCTATTTCATACATTTGCTACATCTGCCACATTGCCCCCCTATCCACCCTATTATATGCCTTTTCTAAATCCATAAATGCCACAAACACCTATTTACCCTTATCTAAATATTGTTCACCTATATGTTTCTCTGCAAACACTTGGTCTACACACCCCCTACCCTTCCTAAAGCCTCCTTGTTCATCTGCTGTCCTGCTCTCCGTCTTACTCCTAATTCTTTCAATAATAACTCTACCATACACTTTACCAGGTATACTCAACAGACCTATTCCCCTATATTTTTTACACTCTATTTTGTCCCCTTTGCCTTTATACAAAGGAACTAAGCACGCTCTCTGTCAATCCCTAGGTACCTTACCCTATTCCATACATTTATTAAATAAAAACACTAACCACTCCAAAACTATATCCCGACCTGCCTTTAACATTTCTATCTTTATCCCATCAATCCCAGCTGCTTTACCCCCGTTCATTCTACTCACTGCCTGACGAACTTGCCCCACACTCACAACTGGTTCTTCCTCACTTCTATAAGATGTTATTCCTCCTTGTCCTATACTCGAAATCACAGCTTCCCTATCTTCATCAACATTTAACAATTCCTCAAAATATTCCCTCCATCTTCCTGATACCTCTAACTCTCCATTTAATAACTCTCCTCTCCTATTTTTAACTGACAAGTCCATTTTTTTCCTAGGCTTTCTCAACTTATTAATCTCTCTTTAGCTCAAATACTTTCACACTTCTTAGTGCATCATCAGGAGCTTTGCAATGTTGCAAGAGAGCAACTAAAGCAGGAAGAGAGTTCTCAGGGTAGCGTAGTGCGGATGTGTCACCGGCCACGGTAAAACTTGCGATTTTGGCTTAAATAGCAACGCTCATCTTGCCATATAAGACAAGTGAAAATTTGTGTATGCAATAATTTCGTCAAAATCATTCAGAACATAACGAAAAAAATATATTTCATTGTGTTTGCTTATTATTAAATTAATGTTAACGTATATAAATATATTATGTTAGAATTGCGGTTAGGAGTATTTAAATTGCCTTGTTAATAAGGTTATAATTTTCAAAGTAAATATCTTTGATAAGAAAATTTAAATTCTTAATTAACGTAAATTGAAATATCTTACGATAAGAAATATTTAAAAGATTAATTTAATAGTTCTATGCAACAATATATATATATATATATATATATATATATTATATATATATATATATATATATATATATGTGTGTGTGTGTGTCGTGCCGATTAGGTAAAACTTGCGATTTTGGCTTAAATAGCAACGCTCTTCTTGCCATATAAGGCAAGCGAAAATTTGTGTATGCAATAATTTCGCAAAAATCATTCTGAACCTAACGAAAAAAATATATTTCATTGTGTTTGTTTATTATTAAATTAATGTTAACGTATTTAAAATATATTTAGTTCGGTTAGGCTAAATTAAATTGCGCTTGTTGTAATAAGGTTAGGTAGGTTTTCAAAGTTTCTCTTGGTACAAAATTAATTTTTTTTACATTAACATAAAAGAAAAAAATATATCTTTAAACGTATAAGAGAAATTTTTAGAAAAGACTTAATTTTAAATGAGTTCTTGCTATTTGACCAGTTTTACCTAATCGGCACGATATATATATATATTTTTTTTTTTTTTTTTTTTTATATAAATAGGATGGGGTCCACCTCTAGTGCAAATTGTGGGACCCATAGCCTCGGAGAAGTGGATAAAAAGGCATCAAGGAAGAATATTTGGACTTCTTCCTGAAGCCGTTTGAATATTCCACTTCTCCTACCACCCCATCCTATATACACACATACATACATATAAATGCTTTATTAATAGACAGAATACATTTATAAAACACACAAACATGAACATGAATACAATGGTACAATATGTCAAAGATTATGAATCTCCTCCAGCTCCTCCGAAGCCGGACGCGAGCCGAGTATGCAGCATGCGTTTCCCCTCTGGATGGCCACGCTGAGACGCTGGAACATGAACGTGGCTGCCCTTGGGTCCCTGGTGGTGTCGATGAGTCTGGAACCCAGCTCTTTAAGGAAACGTGTTGCATTTTTTCCCCACGCTCCCAAGGTCTCTGATCCCACTGGGACAAATTAATACTGTTGGCTTATGTCCCTGTACTTGCCGATCTTGTACTCCTCCCTGTGGTCAGCAGCTCCTCCCTGTCGCCCAACACTGTGATGGATGTAGGTGTCAGCCAGTGTCGACACGCAGGTATAATCCCATGCTAAGAGCTTGCCATTCTTCCAAGGATAGATGGTGATCCCGTCGGGGCGGTTTGCTGGGTTGTGGGCGTTGTTGGCTGCTAGTGATCGGGGCTCTCTCTCGGCTGGGCATCCAGCTGTAGCGAGGGTTCTCTTTATGATGTCGTTGACCTCATTGTGTCTTGCATGCCAACCCTTGGTTTTAGAACAGTTAAGACCATGTAGACCATATTGGTCGGCTTGCGCATCGCCGCAAATACATGTATATTCCGTGTGAATGGGGGCAGCAAGGCGCAGAGCCACTGCAATACGAAGGGTCTTAGGGTCCAGGCGTGTTCCCATGGCCGAAATGGGAACTGTTTGGAGGAAGTCCCCAGAGTGAGGTGCACTCACGGCTAGGAGACAGGCAGTCTCCCTGTCTGATGTTACGGCCCTGAGCATATTGGCAAGTATCTTTTCAACAATGGGGCTGTCCCAGCTTGACTGTTTGTAGGCCAGTTCTTCACTAGGTTTTGGTGTTGGAGCAGCAAGAGTCTCCCATTCAGTGATGGCACTGGTGTAGCTAGGGTCCTGTATTCCTGCTGAATCACTGAGGTTGTATGGAAGAATTTGTTTTATTAGCTCATTTGATGCTATGGAAGAGGATAAGAAGGCTGGTAGGGCAATCTGGGAGGATTTGCGTACTCCCAGCCCCCAAGTCTGACTGGAAGTGAGGCTTGCAACCACTGTCCATCTTCGAGGGAAAGATTCAATACACTCTCTAGCATGGTCTTGAGGAGAGAGTCGTATTCCTCGAGTTTCGGGCTGTTGAAGGCTGGGGAACATCTCAGGAAGTATGTAAGTTTTGGGATTGACAGGCACCTGGTGAGTAGGTAGAAGGCATCATGTGTATCGATGTCTTTCATCCTACCTTCCATCGTCCTGAGGTCGGAGATTTTTTCCAGGACCAGATCGATGGCATTGGGCCCAAGGGAGCACCAAGGAGAGTGCTGTTGGCTGGATCGATGGCTCGTGCCCCTGGTAAAACAGCCCTAATGTCCTGGATCATCTGTGGATTGGTACCTAATCGGCACGATATATAATATATATATATATATATATATATATATATATATATATATATATATATATATATATATATATATATATATAATATATATGTCGTGCCGATTAGGTAAAACTGGTCAATTAGCAAGAACTCATTTAAAATTAAGTGATTTCTAAAAATTTCTCTTATACGTTTAAAGATATATATTTTTCATTTATGTTAATGTAAAAATTTATAATTTTGTACCAAGAGAAACTTTGAAAACCTACCTAACCTTATTATAACAAGCGCAATTTAATTTAGCCTAACCCAACTAAATATATTTTAGATACGTTAACAATAATTTAATAATAAACAATCACAATGAAATATATTTTTTTCTTTAGGTTCAGAGTGATTTTTGCAAAATTATTGCATACACAAATTTTCGCTTGTCTTATATGGCAAGAAGAGCGTCGCTATTTAAGCCAAAATCGCAAGTTTTACCTAATCGGCAACGCTCTTCTTGCCATATAAGACAAGCGAAAATTTGTGTATGCAATAATTTCGCAAAAATCATTCTGAACCTAAAGAAAAAAATATATTTCATTGTGATTTTATTATTAAATTATTGTTAACTATCTAAATATATTTATTGTTAGAGCTAAATTAAATTGCGCTTGTTATTAAGGTTAGTAGGTTTTCAAAGTTTCTCTTGGTACAAAATTATAAATTTTACATTAACATAAATGAAAAATATATCTTTAAACGTATAGAGAAATTTTAGAAAGGACTTAATTTTAAATGAGTTCTTCTAATTGACCAGTTTTACCTAATCGGCACGACTATATATATATATATATTATATATATATATATATATATATATATATATATATATATATGTCGTGCCGATTAGGTAAAACTTGCAATTTAGGCTTAAATAGCAACGCTCACTTGCCATATAAGACAAGTGAAAATTTGTGTATGCAATAATTTCGCAAAATCATTCTGAACATAACGAAAAAATAATTTCATTGTGTTTGTTTATTATTAAATTAATGTTAACGTATCTAAAATATATTTAGTTGGGTTAGGCTAAATTAAATTGCGCTTGTTGTAATAAGGTTAGGTAGGTTTTCAAAGTTTCTCTTGTACAAAATTATAAATTTTACATTAACATAAATGAAAAAATATATCTTTAAACGTATAAGAAAATTTTAGAAAGGACTTAATTTTAGATGAGTTCTTGCTAATTGACCAGTTTACCTAATATATAATATATATATATATATATATATATATATATATATATATATATATATATATATATATATATATATATATATATTTATTATTGTCAGTGGTTAGGTAAAACGTCAATTAGCAGAACTATCTAATGAGTCCTTTTAAAATTTTTCTATACGTTTAAAGTTATATTTTTCATTTGTTAATGTAAGATTTAATTTTGACCAAGAAACTGAAAACCTACCTAACCTTATTACAACAAGCGCAATTTAAGCTAACAACTAAATATATTTTAGGTACGTTAACATTAATTTAATAATAAACAAACACAATGAAATATATTTTTTCGTTATGTTCAGAATGATTTTCGAATATTGCATACACAAATTTTCACTTGTCTTATATGGCAAGGTGACGTTGTATTTAAACCAAAATCGCAAGTTTTACCTAATCGGCACGACTATATATATATATATATATATATATATATATATATATATATATATATATATATATATATATATATATATATATATATATGTCGTGCCGATTAGAACATTATATATATATATATATATATATATATATATATATATAATATATATATATATATATATATATATATATATGTCTGTGTCCGATTAGGTAAAACTTGCGATTTTGGCTAATGCAACGCTCACTTTCCATATAAGACAAGTGAAAATTTGTGTTGCATAATTCGCCAAAATCATTCTGAACATAACGAAAATATATCTCATTGTGTTTGTTTGTTATTAAATTAATGTTAACGTATCTAAATATATTTAGTTGGGTTGGCTAAATTAAACTGCGCTTGTTGTAATAGGTTAGGTAGGTTTCAAAGTTTCTCTTGATACAAAATTATAAATTCTTACATTAACATAAATGAAAAAATATATCTTTAAACGTATAAGAGGAAATTTTAGAAAGGACTTAATTTTAAATGAGTTCTTGCTAATTGGCCAGTTTTACCTAATCGGCACGACATATATATATATATATATATATATATATATATGTGTGTGTGTGTGTGTGTGTGTGTGTGTCACCGGCCACAGTTAGGTTTATCAGGCGTCCATCTGCAGCAACAGTTATTTGGTTTTTGTGCGCCTCAGGAGATGTTCTCTGAACTATACTAATCCCGAGATCCATTTCGTTGAGTGAGGTTTGCAATCTTTGGCACCCTATCCTCTACTCTCTCGATCTTCATGACTTTGCATTTGGCGGGGTTAAACTCCAGGGGCCAGTTTCTGGACCAGGCTTGCAGCCTCCCAGGTCCGTTTCTAGTCCTTCTTGATCCTCATCCGACTTAAATCTCCTCATTAACTTAATATCGTTTGCAAACATGGTCACTTCTTAGTCTAACCCTTCCATCACATATACCAGAAACAGCACCAGTCCTAGGACTGCCCCCTGTGGAACCCCACTTGTCACAGTCCCCCACTCTGACACCTCGTTACGTACTGTGACTCGTTGTTGGCTCAGTGTCAGGTATTCTTTGATTCATTTCAGTGCCTTTCTTGCTATACGTGCATTATCCTCTAGCTTTTGCAATAATCTCTTGTGTGAAACTGTGTCGAAAGATTTTTTGCAGTCCAAGAAAATGCCATATTTCCACCTCTCTCTCTCGCTTGTCTTACTTCCCGTACATTGTCATAAAACTTCAGTACGTTTGTGACACAGGATTTCCCTTTCCTCCACCGCTCTCCTCCTGATAATCTTCTCTATGACTTTGCATGCTATACATGTAAGTGACACTGGTCTGTAGTTTAATGCCAGGTGTATATATCCTATCATAAAAATTGGGACTACATTTGCCGTGTTCCACACCTCAGGTAATTGCCCCAATTTCAATGAATGTGTTGAAGATTGTTATAAGTGGCACACACAGCGTCTCTGCTCCCTCTCTCAGGACCTATGGAGAGATGTTGTCCGGTCCCACCGCCTTTGAGGTAACTAGTTCACTTAGCAACTTCTTCACCTCCTCCTCGGTTGTGTGTATTTTGTCCAGCACTTGTTCGTGTACCCCTTGTTGGTGGACCCCACTATTCCGGCTTTCAGGAGTTCTTTCTGTCTCCACTGTAAATACTTCCTTAAATCTCATGCTGAGCTCCTCATATACTTCTCGGTCGTTTCTTGTGAACTCAGCTCCTTCCTTCCTCTCCCTGATTACCTGATCCTCGACTTGTTTTCTTCCTGAAGTGGCTTTACAACAGCTTCGGGTCACACTTGGCTTTTGATGTTATGTCGTTTTTACATTGCCACTGGGCCTCCCTCCTTATCTGTGCATCTTCGCTTTTGGCTCTTCGACTTATCTCTTTATTTTCCTAGGTCCTTTTTCTTCTATACTTTTTCCGTTCTTTTACGCACTTAGTTCTTGCCTCTGTACACCTTTGGATGAACCAAGGGCTCGTTCTGGTATTCCCATTATTTCTGTTGCCCTTGGATACGAACCTCTCATCTGCCTCCTTGCATTTTGTTTTCACGTATTCCATCATTTCGTTTACTGATTTTCCCACCAGTTCTCTCTTTCACTGAAGTTCTTTGCAGGAAATTTGTCATGCCTGTGTAGTCCCCACTTTTGTACTTTGGCTTCTACCATCCAATTCCTGCTTCTCTCTATACTTGTAACTCTACTAATAATTTGATGTTCAGGACCACACTCGTTCTTTCCTTCCTGTTAGGTATTAACGCTCCTGTTATTACTGTTCCTCTAGTTTTTGTACTAATCTCGTATGTGAAACTGTGTCGAAATACTTCTTACAGTCTCCTCCCCCCAAAAAAATTCTACTCACCTCTCTTTCTCCTTTCTTACTTCTGCCACCTTGTGGTAAATCTCCATTAGATTACTGACACTGGATTTTCCTTCCTTGAAACCTTGCTGGTTATCATGAATAAATTAATTTCTTCTTTTCTTCTCCACCATTTTTCACAAGAAAAGATTCTCTATGACTATTTTCAACCTTGACAACTCAGTGACACTGGTCAGTTGTGATGCTACAAGTCTGTTTCCTTCCTTAAAAATCTGACTACGTTTTATGTGTGCTGTGTGTGTGTGTTTGTTTGAGTGTTTGTGTGTGTACTCACCTAGTTGTGGTTGCAGGGGTCGATTCGTAGCTCCTGGCCCCGCCTCTTCACTGGCCGCTACTCGGTCACTCTACCCGCTCCATGAGCTTTATCATACCTCTCCTTAAAGCTATGTATGGATCCTGCCTCCACTTCATCACTTCCCAGACTATTCCACTTCCTGACAACTCTGTGACTGAAGAAATACTTCCTAACATCCCTGTGGTTCATCTGAGTCTTCAACTTCCAACTGTAACCCCTTGTTGCTGTGTCCCACCTCTGCAACATTCTGTGTCTGTCCACCTTGTCGATTCCTCTCAGTATTTTATATGTCGTTATCATATCCCCTCTATCTCTCCTGTCTTCCAGTGTCGTCAGGTCGATTTCCCATAACCTCTCCTTGTTGGACATACCCCTTAGCTCCGGGACTAGTCTTGTTGGAAACCTTTGCACTTTCTCTAGTTTCCTTACATGCTTGGCTAGGTGAGGGTTCCAAACTGGCGCTGCATACTCCAGTATGGGCCTAACGTACACAGTGTACAGGGTCCTGAATGACTCCTTATTAAGATGTTGGAATGCTGTTCTTAGGTTTGCCAGGCGTCCGTATGCTGCAGCAGTTATTTGGTTGATGTGCGCCTCAGGAGATGTGCCTGGTGTTATACTCACCCCAAGATCCTTTTCCTTAAGTGAGGTTTGTAAGCTCTGGCCCACTAGACTGTACTCCGTCTGTAGTTCTCTTTGCCCTTCCCCAAACTTCATGACTTTGCACTTGGAAGGATTGAATTCCAGGAGACAGTTGCTGGACCAGGCTTGCAGCCTGTCCAGATCCCTCTGTAGTTCTGCCTGGTCCTCGTCCGATTGAATTCTTCTCATCAACTTCACATCATCTGTGTGTGTGTGTGTGTGTGTGTGCGTGTACTCACCTAATTGTACTCACTTAATTGTAGTTGCAGGAGTCGAGTCATAACTCCTGGCCCCGCCTCTTCATTGGTCGAAACTAGGTCCACACTCTACCCGCTCAATGAGCTTTCTCATACCTCTTCTTTAAAGCTATGTATGGATCCTGCCTCCACTACATCACTCTCCAGACTATTTCACTTCCTGACAACTCTATGACAGAAGAAATACTTCCTAACATCCTTGTGACTCATCTGAGTCTTCAACTTCCAGGTGTTACTCCTTGTTGCTGTGTTCCATCTCTGAAATATCCAGTCCTTGTCCACTCTGTCAATTCCTTTGACCCTTATCTCTCCTGTCCTCCAGTGTCGTCATATCGATTTCCCATAACCTCTCCTCGTAGGACATACCCCTTGGCTCCAGGACTGGTCTTGTTGCAAACCTTTGCAACAAGACTAGTCCCGGTATGGACTAGTCTCGTTTGAAAGGTTTGCTTCACTATGGAACTCACACCTAACTTGACTAGGTGTGGTTTCCATACTGGAGCTGCATACACCAATATGGGCGTAACGTATACGATATACAGAGTCTTAAACGATTACTTATTAAAGTCTCGAAACGCTATTCTTAGGTTTCCCAGGCGCCCATATGCTGCAGCAGTTATTTGGTTGATTTGCACCTCAGGAGATGTGTGGTATTATACTCACCCAGAGAGCCTTTTCCTTGAGTGAGGTTTGCAGTCTTTGGCCCACTAGCCTGTACTCTGTCTGCGGTCTTCTTTGCTCTTCCCCAATCTTCATGACTTTGCACTTAGTGGGGTTAAACTCAAGAAGCCAGTTGCTGATCCAGGCTTGCAGCCTGTCCAGACTCTTTTGTAGCCCATCCTGATTCTCATCCAATTGAATTCTTCACATTAGCTTCACATCGTCTGCAAACAGGGACACTTCTGAATCTATCCCTTTCGTCATGTCATTCACATATACCAGAAACGGCACCGGTCTGTGAAACCCCACTCGTCACAGGCACCCACTCTGACACCTAGTCACGGTCAAGACTCGGTGTTGCCTTCCTGTCAGGTATTCTCTTATCAATTGCAATGCCTTTCCTGTTATACCTGGCTGCTCCTCTAGCGTTTGAATTACTCTCTTGTGTGGAAGTGTGCCAAAAGCCTTACAGTTCAAGGAAATGAAATCTACCCCCCTCTCTCTCTCTTGTCTCATTTCTGTCACCTTGTCGTAAAACTCCAGTAGGTTTGTGACACAGGATTTACTTTCCCTGAAACGGTGCTGTTTGTCGCGTATAAGCTCATTCCTTTCTAGATGCTTTGCCGCACTTCTCTTGATAATCTTCATGACTTTCCATACTATACATATCAGTTACACTCGTCTGTAGTTTAATGTTGTGTGTCTGTCTCCTTTCTTTAAAATTGGGACTACATTTGCAGTCTTCCACACCTCAGGTAGTCACCCTATTTCTATAGATGTGTTGAAAATTGTTGTTAGTGGTACACACAGCTCCTCTGCTCCCTCTCTCAGGAGGCCTTGGGTACGAACCTCTCCTCTGAATCCTTGCTTTTTATTGTCACATATTCCATCATTTCATTTACTGATTTTCGCTCCAGTTCTCTTTCCCACTGAACCTTGTGCAAAAAATTCCTCATGCCTGTGTAGTCCCCTCTTTTATTTTGGCTTCTCCCGTCCTACCCTTCCTCTGTCCCTGTTCACTTGTAACTCAACTATGTATTCGAAGCTCAAGACCACGTGACCACTAGCTCACTATGTGATGTCCTTAATGTCTGAACTACTCTGGTAGTGTTCCTAACGTGTTGATGCATGAGGTTTTCCAGTACCACCTTCATCATCTTCGCCCACCACCTTGGGACCCAGAACCTGAAGCATTCCTACTATGTAGTCCCCTACTTCTCCTCTGTCTCCTCCTTCCAACTTCTCAAAACTCCACTGGTTTTTAATGAGCAGTGCGAATCCTCCAACCCTTCTATTTCCTCTATCTTTCCTCGAGATCTGATATCCAGTTGGTTAGATTGCTCCTGCTATCATTCCTGTTAGCTTGGTTTCCGTGAGTGCTATGATGTCTGTTGATGCCTCCATGATTCTTTCGTGCCACTCCTCACACTTATTCATTATTCCGTCTGCGTTGGTGCACCATACCTTCAGCTTTTTTTCCAAAACTGTATTCTGGGGGATTTGTGGGGACTTGGGGAGTGGGAGATCTTGCAGGGTGCTATGGGAGGCTACTGTGTTGATTTGGTTTGTGCTGGGGAGGGGCTCTGAGTGTGGAGTGTGGTTTGTTTTAGGTTAATATGTTTGGTTGCAGGGTTGTGTGGGTGGTTGTGCTTGGTGCTTCTCCTAACTCTGGTTGTCCCCACCTGACTCTAGCCTTGAGTGTGTGTGTGTGTGTGTGTGAGTCTCTGTGTGATTACATGTGTTCCTTTACTTACCTTGTGTGTTACAGTATCTGCGATGTGTCCCATGAGTAAAAGTACTGCCGAGGAGGAACCCAGAACTGCCAATGCGGGCAAGAGTGTCTCATCCGTATTGCCCATCTTTAATTGTATAATTACATAGAAGACTGTACCACTGAGTAGGAAGAAGCAGTAGACAGTGTAGCCAAACATAGGGATGGATATGATGTCCTCCATCTGCTTATACAACTTCCGCAAGGCTCTGTTCTCCCTGTGAAGCTGAGACAAGCACATCTTGTCTCTTCTTTGTATGGCAAGAGTAAGTGCTTCATTGTGTGCTGTGAATGACTCGCTGATAATATATCCGAGAACAATATAGTAACAAGATGAAACTGACGCCACCATAATTGACCACAGAGAAGAAAGTGTATATATGGGAATTAGCCACACCGGTGTATTTTCACTCATTCCTCCCATATACCAAACAGAAAATACTACACTGTCAATCACTACTGGCAGAGAAGCAATAAGCAGATATAACCATGTTTTAAACACTTTCACTGGTAGGTTCCTGTAGCAGTCTATATGAGGAGACACCTTCTTAAGTTTGATCCAGAAGGTGATAAATATGATCCAGTAAACAAGGAACAAGCACCAGACGTATGTAATTTCATTGAGTTTCCCAGTGAAGGATTTGTTCTCGAACTCTCGGCTCCTCATGAAGAATTCTGAAATATGAAAGAGAATGTTATGAAATCTTAAAATATAATTCAATATTCAGTCGAAAATATGTGAATATTATTTCCACAATATTATTTTGTCAATACGAATTACATGTGAATAGAAAAAGCAATGAGAGTTGCCATCTTTCTTGCATCAGACCTGCTTTCTTCCACTTGATCTATGACCCCTACTTGTTTAGTGCACTACCCAGAATATGAAAATTAATAATAATAATAATAATAATAATAATAATAATAATAATAATAATAATAATAAAATAATATATATATATATATATATATATATATATATATATATATATATATATATATATATGTCGTGCCGATTAGGTAAAACTGGTCAATTAGCAAGAACTCATCTAAAATTAAGTCCTTTCTAAAATTTTCTCTTATACGTTTAAAGATATATTTTTTTCATTTATGTTAATGAAAGAATTTATAATTTTGTACCAAGAGAAACTTTGAAAACCTACCTAACCTTATTACAACAAGCGCAATTTAATTTAGCCTAACCCAACTAAATATATTTTAGATACGTTAACATTAATTTAATAATAAACAAACACAATGAAATATATTTTTTTCGTTATGTTCAGAATGATTTTGGCGAAATTATTGCATACACAAATTTTCACTTGTCTTATATGGCAAGGTGAGCGTTGCTATTTTTTTTTTTTTTTTTTTTTTACATTTTATTGGTTTTAAACAGAATTACAAAATATCCATAAATAACTGTGACCGCAATCACTAATGCATATAATTACAAAATCAATATAAAACATACAGATAATCAATCTCCAGTAAAACAATTAAATAACAATAAAGTCCCTATCCCCGCCAATCACTATGTGCATACAATTATATGCACCTATTACATTTAACCATAATCATTATCCAACAACCTACTTATGACCCTATTACATCAGGATGGATGTACAATATATAAAACAGATAGCGTAAATCACCACTGTATCCTGTCCGTGTACCACATATCTGTCCACTCCAATATGATAAGAGCTCCAAGCCATTACCACTCCACATCCACTGGTACAGTAATGTCGTACACCAAACAATGTACATTTCTACAAATTACTATAGTATTCCACACACAGGCACAATATATATTATACTCAATCATACAGATGACATGCACTCCACGTATACCCCCTCACACCCTAAACTTGATACCACAAGTACCACCTGTCCTATTCATTATTAACACAGTTCCACTGCTCATGACAAGTCAAACCTTGTCATCTCTGAGTACAACTACGATAAATATATAAAAATACACCAAATTCATGTGACAGTAACCAAACATTTTACCGTCCTCTAACATCACCAAGTCTTGAATCTGCCTGAAGGCCACAGACCCATCAACCAGGTTTCAGTACCTCAGACCATACACAAACTTCAATAACACTCCACATCAACACACACCATAACTGAACACCCAGCACTGAACAGGACAAACCATTACTCTTCCCCAATTACAACCCCCTTAAATAACCCACACACCCAAATCCACATCCCCACTCGATCACACAACATACACACCCAAACCCATCTGTCTCCGTCACCCAGTATAAAGGTCATCCGTCCCCACCCACCAAACCGCCCCCAACCGTACCAACTTCAGTCAATCACAAGCAACATCCAGGCCATACCAAAGCCACAACCGTACATTCCCAAGCAAGTCACAGAGCCAAGCCCCCTTAAACTCCTACAAACCCACTTAATAACTCTCCCACCCAGAAATTCCTATAAGCCGAACTAAAATCTTTATCCCAATCCCTCCCATACACCTGCCTGTTTCTACATTTCGTACGGTACATTACCGCAGCCAATGCCCTAATTCTTTCCCTTATTCCCACCTCCCTCAATCTCCATGACCCACACACGAAATCAACCAAACAATGCATTAGGCCTCTCCTAACCCTGTCATCCAATCCTCCCAAGTCCAGGAACAGTGCCCTCAACAACTGTATTCCCCCTCCCCCAAGTTTGCATACCACCCCCCCCATCCACTCCCGCACCGGCCCCAAAGCTTCACAGAAATATATCCCATGCAAGACAGTTTCCAACATACCACACCTTTCACACCTGCCCTCCTGTACCAACCCCATACTGAATAATACCGCCCTTGACGCTACCGCCCCATGTAAAAATCTGTACATCTGTTCACGATCTCTTGCGCGTAACCTAAGTCCTCGAAAACCCCTCCATATCCGAACCCAATCATATACTGGAAAAACCGCTGCACCCTCAACAACCTTAGCCTCCGCACCAAGACCCATCATCCTATTCACCTTCATTTTATGCGGTTCCTTAATTACCAATAAATTCCTCAACAAATCTCTACAGTAATCTAACTCCTTTCCCCCCCACCATTCACTCATCTCCCTCAATACACCCCCCACCCCACCCTCCTCCTTTCCCCCCAAGCCCCCTCTCCTCACCAAGCACCGTCTCACATACATACACACCAGTCTCCGCTCCAACCAAATTAAACCCAAACCACCCATCCCTACCCCGTTCCTAACAATTTTCTTTCGCAACCAATTCCTCCCATTCGCCCAGATATACTTGAATACTCTACGCTCCAACTCTTTCACATCCACCTGCAACAGTGGGTACACACCAGCAACATACCAAATCCTACTGTAGACCAATGTATTGACAGCAAGTACCCTCTGTCGCAAAGTGAGATCACTCGGCCTCCATGCAGACATACACAACTTCGCCCTTTGCACCACTCGACCTGAATTCACCTCTCTCGTCTGATGCCTATCCCTCATGTATACAATTCCACAGATAGTGATGCTATCCACCACGAACCACCCATACCCCTGGCCCAAGCTCCCCCCCACCCAGGATCCTACCTCCAACATTTTCGACTTTGCACCATTCACACTCATCCCAGTGGCCTCACAAAAGTCCTTAAACACCTCCGAACCGTCTCAAAACCAACCACATTCCCTAAGAGCACTGTTGTGTCATCTACATAACCCACAACACCATCTATCCGCCGCCCCTCCCTGTACCCCACCGTCCACTAATCTATAGAATGGATCTTGCACGCATGCAAAGAGAATCTGCGACAGAGGACAGCCCTGTCGCAGACCCCTATCCATCTCCACCACACCCCCAAGCCTGCCATTCACCTGTATTCTAACGCAAGCACCTACATATAATGCCCGAACCCAATCCACTACCTCCTCCCGAAACCCTGTCTCCTCATCACCTCAAACAACACCTCACGTTCCACACTGTCATACGCCCTTTCCAGTCCAAAGCTAAGATGCCTCCCCTACCACTATCTAAAAATCCCTTAATCCTCTCATGTCCCTTAAGCACCCTCTACCGGGATCCCCCTGCCCCCTGCAATCACCTTCTCAAGCACCCTTTTCAATCTATTTCCCAATATTTTTGCAAAGATCTTATAGTCTGCATTCATGAGCATCAGTGGCCTGTAATTACTCAACATATTACCTACCTTTCCCTTTTCACCAAGACCATTACACCCATCCCCATCCCTTTCCCCATCCTCCTATCCCTCTTCATCCGATTCATCACTTCCACCACACAACCTCTCATACTATCCCAGTGTTCCCTATAAAACTCATTTGCCAACCCATCTATTCCAGGAGCTTTGCCTTTACTAAGCCCACTCACTGCCTCCCATACCTCCTCTTCGCTGATTACCCCCCATACCCTCCCTATCCCCTCCTCTAACCTCCCCACAATACCCTCTGTAAGAATATTACAAGCCTTCGACTCCACATCCACACTACTCAGGTACCTCTGAAACCACTTGTCCACGTACACCCCTATCGCCTCTGTTCCTCTAATATTCATTCCCGGCTCATAACCATCTGCACTTTCCTCTACTTCCACATATTCCATTGTCCTTCTCCCTCTACGCACTCTACATTGACCTAACACATATTTTGAGGGTTTATCCCCCCACAAAACATCATCTATACCCGCCTTCATCCTACACGCCCCAAACCTCTCATTCTGTATTTCTATCAACCTATTCTTCAATTCCCTAATCTCCCCCGTAACTGCATATCCCCTCTTACATAACAACTCTGTAGCAGGCCTTCTAAATATCGTTGCATCCCATATCGCCATTCCGCCTCCTCCTTTCCCAATCTCTGATAAAACATTCGTATGTGTGGTTTTCCCACCGACACCCACCAACCCACCAAATCTTCCTCCCGACGCCCTCGTTCCCATAACCTACCCCACCATCCCGCAAACTCAACCCTTTTATCCTCACCCGATAACAACCTAACATTCAATTTCCAATATCCCCTATACCACTTAGCTACTCCTGAACAATCTACCTCAGCCAACACCCCCCTGTGATCAGAAAAACCCACATCCAAATAACTAATCCTACCCACCACAACAGACCCGGAAACATAAATCCTATCTAACCTAGCCCCATAACCCCTCCTAACAAAAGTATGCTCCCGGAACCCCTACCCCAACTACATCCCCCAACCCCGCACTTCTTAATAAATCCCTCAGTTCAACTAACACACACCCGCCCCCCCTAGGCTCAACATCCCTCTCCCGAATTATGCAGTTAAAATCCCCCCCAACTATCGACACCCCAGGTAAACCCCTGAAAGCATATATCATTACATCCCTTACAAATTCCACCTTCACCTTCCTTGAATGTTCTGCTGGCATGTATACACCCATGAAACATACCCGCACTCCACCCCACTCCCCCTCTACCCTCACTATCCGACCCCCCCCACACTCTTCCCAAGCATATAATTTAAAAGGGCTAGAGTCTGCGACTGCTACCGCCACCCCACCCTTTAATTTCCCGATGAACCAGCATACACCTTATATCCCTTCAACTGCAATTCGCTTCCACACCGAAAATTATGTTTTTGTAAAAGACTACATTCACACCATACCTCCTCAATGTGCATTCTACCCATGCCCTTTTAATTTCTTCCCGCAGACCATTTACGTTTAATGTTAGACACTTGAAAACAATTGTGAGGGTTTGCCCTTAGGCCGCGGTGGAGGCTGCGAGACCGCCTTCCCTTTACCTCCTGTTTTACTCAACTGCCTCCCACCCTTGACCTTTTCTCTATCATGCAAAACTCCCAGGTCCTTTCTCGCCACCTCCACCATCGACTTTTACCTGTCCTCTGTGCTGGGGTCAATACATCTTCACTATCACTCACTGTGCCCGACCGCTTCCTCGATCCAGGCACCGCTTCCATACTATCATCCCTCTCGTCGCTCTCTTGCCGATGCACCTCAACCGATACATGCTCTCTGACTAAAGACTGCTGCTCAACACTGCTACTCACCAACTCATCCACCACACTCACTGCCGCATCCAAACCTTCACATGCCTCCACACTAAGTACTGGCAACGGGTCGTCCAATATCTCCGTAATACCTCCTCCAAGGGAATCCTCGCCGTTGCCTGGTTGCTTCTCGCCACCAGCAGCAGCCTCCTGTACAGACACATTTGGCAACGTATGACATCCCTGCGATCCATCAACAATCTCACTCCATAATCTAGTTCCAGCCTCCTTAGCGTCCACCGGATCCTGCACAACCTCGTGCGTCCTTACTTCCAGGTCTCGTCGTCCAGTATCCACCCGTTGTCCCGTCCTCCGCATGCAGTCAGCAGCCACATGCTCGTATGCCCCGCACAACCTGCAGGTCCTTCGCTGTCCCATGTATGTCACGTATAGCTGAGTCCTAAATTCTGGCAGTACGACGTAAGATGGAATCGGCCTGCGTAATGTCATTTTCAGTGAGTATGTCCCCTCAAAAATGCCCACCATCGGACCCTCGCTCCACTTCCCAGGCATGGCAGCATGCACAATGCCGTAATCTCCAAATACTTGGCTGATGTCCACCGAGTCTGATTCAAACGGTACGTTCTTAACCCTGATCCAAGTGTAGACAGCCTGACTGTCTGCATAGACAGCCATGCTGTCTGCCAGCTGAGTTCATATTTCGTGCCATGCTAGTTTCCATAGTATTCCGCCAGAGGGCAAGCCTGGTAGGCGTACCCACGTCTACCAGACCCGCCCTGGCCCACTCTCACTCGGGTCTCTACACAAGTGTAAGTATGCGACACGTCCTTCAGTCGCACTTGTAGGCCAGAATGTACCGTATAGACTCTGTCTTGATGGCGGTCGACAGTCCTTTCGTACACCTCAGCCGTTAAGAGTTTTACAAAGACTCTATTAACTCCGTTGAGTGCCACGCCATACAAATCTGTAGTCTCCAAACCATAAACGTCTCTTAATATGTTTGGCAGAACTGTAGCCGCAGTAGCCGGTTGCAAAGATCCTGTCACCATATCTATACAGACTGTGTTAATCCTGCGTCTGCTCGCCGTCGCCATGTTTACAGAAAATGAAGTTGTCTTTGATCACCGCTAGGTGGCAGCCCAGGGAACAGCACACCCGCACCCGTCAAGAGCTGGGTGGCCAATGTTTTGCTATTTAAGCCAAAATCGCAAGTTGTTTTACCTAATCGGCACGATATATATATATTATAATATATATATATATATATATATATATATATATATATATATATATATATATATATATATATATATATGTCGTGCCGATTAGGTAAAACTTGCATTTTGCTTAAATACAACGCTCTTCTTGCCATATAAGACAAGTGAAAATTTGTGTATGCAATAATTTCGCCAAAATCATTCTGAACATAACGAAAAATATATTTCATTGTGTTTGTTTATTATTAAATTAATGTCAACGTATCTAAAATATATTTAGTTGGGTTAGGCTAAATTAAATTGCGTTTGTTGTAATAAGGTTAGTAGGTTTTCAAATTTCTCTTAGTACAAAATTATAAATTCTTACATTAACATAAATGAAAAAATATATCTTTAAACGTATAAGAAAATTTTAGAAGAACTTAATTTTAGATGAGTTCTTGCTAATTGACCAGTTTACCTAATCGTATGACATATATATATATATATATATATATATATATATATATATATATATATATATATATATATATATATATATATATATATATATATATATATATTATATATATATATATATATATAATATATATATATATATATATATATATATATATATATATATATATATATATATATATATATATATATATATATATATATTATTAAATATATATATAATATATATATATATATTATATAATATATATTATATATATATATATATATATATATTAATTTATTATATATATATATATATATATATATTATTACATATATTATATATATTATATAATATTATATATATAATATTATATATTTTTTTCCATTATAATTGATTTATATTATTGGCATCATTAGTTATATTTATTATTTTTTTATAACACTGCGTTTCCCCAGTCATGATGACCCGAAAAAAGAAACACTCATCATCACTCTTGCATCATGATTGCCAGAGGAGTGAATACACTAAGTTAAAACAGAAACATATCACCACCTTCACAGAACAGACACAGGGACTTCCCACCTCCAGGACTCAAGCTCGGCTAATTTGTTTCTCTAAATCCCTTCATAAATGTTACTTTGTTCACACTCCAACAGCATGTTAAATCATAAAAACATTTTCTTCCACTCCTGTCTGTCATGCTCACGCACGCTTGCAGGAAGTCTAAGCCCCTAGCATACAAAACCACCTTAACCCCTCCTTCCTCCAACCTTTCCTAGGACGACCACTACCCACTACAGATTTATACACCCTCCAAGTCAGTCCATTTCGTTCCATCCTCTCTAAATGTCCGAACCACCTTAGCCCTCTGGATATTTTTGATACCCCCACACCTCCTTCTCATCTTAAAGCTACAGATTCACTGCATAATATTCCCGCCACACCTTGCCCTCAGACACTAACTCCAGCCTTCTTATTTTTGCAGCATTCGCCGCCATTCTTCACACCCATGTATGAGTGTTAGTACTCTTATACATTCCTCTCTTTGCTTCCATGGATAACGTTCTTTGTCTCCACAAACTCCTCAGT
>WNWK01004307.1:100000-143419 GCA_009830355.1 Cherax destructor | reverse complement strand
AGAGAGAGAGAGAGGACGGGGAAATTACCTTCCATAGGGGCAAATTGCCCAATTTTCCCCCGACACCTCTCACCATCCTCTCACTTCACTAGCTCTTTACCATCCCTCTCCTTCACTAGCCCTCTCCCCATCCCTCTCCCCCCCCTCCCTTCACTACCTCCTATCCCTCTACTACTACCCCTCTCACACCCCCTCTCACTTCATAGCCCTCTCCCCATCCCCCACCATCCCCCCACTTCAAGCTCTCTCCCCATCCCCCACTTCACTAGCCCTCTCACCATCCTCTCACCATCCCTCCCCCCTTTTCACAGCCTCTCACCATCCCTCTCACTTCACAACCCTCTCACCACCCCTCCCCCTTCACTATCTCCCACCACCCCTCTCATTTCCCCCACCCCCTCTTCCTCTCACCATCCCTCTCACTTCACTGCTCTCTCACCATCCATCTCACTTCACTAGCCTCTCACCATCCCTCTCACTTCACTAGCTCTCTCCCCACCCCTCTCACTTCACTACCCTTTCTCCCATCCCTCTCCTTCACACTCCCCCACCATCCCTTTTACTTCATAGCCTTCTCACCATCCCTCATTTCATTAGCTCTCTCCCCTCCCCTCCTTTCACTACCCCTCTCACCACCCCTCTCACTTCACGTCCTCCCACCACCCCTCTCACTTCACAGTCCTCCCACCCTCTCCTTCACTAGCCCTCTCATCATCCTCTCACCACCCCTCTCCTTCACTAGCCCTCTCACCATCCCCCCACTTCACTAGCTCTCTACCATCCCCCCCATTTCACTACCCTCTCCCCCATCCCTCTCCTTCACAGCTCTACCATCCTCCACTTCACTAGCTTCTCACCATCCCTCTCACTTCACAGCTCCACCACCCCTCTCACTTCACTAGCCCCCCCACCATCCCCCCCACTTCACTAGCCCCTATCATCCTCCACCATCCCTCTCATTTCCACTCCCCCTCTACCATCCCTCCACTTCACTAGCTCTCCCCACCATCCCCCCACTTCACTAGCCCCCCACCATCCCTCTCACTTCACTAGCCCCCACCATCCCTCCACTTCATAGCTCTTTCACCATCCCTCTCATTTAAGCTCTTTCACCATCCCTCTACTTCCTAGAAGGATAATAACAGGATTTCAAATATCGAATTGGAAGAGAGAGAGAGAGAGAGAGGAGAGAGAGAGAGAGAGAGAGAGAGAGAGAGAGAGAGAGAGAGAGAAGAGAAATCAAGGACTTGTAAGGGAGAAAAAGGTTGATCTGTATTCCGTTCTGCCTCTCTCCCCTCCCCCCCTCCCCTCTCCTCTCCCCATCCCCTCCCCCCCTACCTCCTCCCCTCACATCTTTTTACCTCCTACTCCTTCCCCTTTTCCCTTCCCCTCCTCCCTCCTTCTAACATCCTTCCCCCCTCTCCCTCTCTCCCTCTCCCCCGAAGTTCCCTCTGCCCGGGAATAACTCCAAAGTAGAAAGGGAGGTTTGGGGTGGGTGAGGGGGGGGAGGGTGGGAGGGAGGGGGAAGGGGAGAGGGAGAGAGAGGGGGGGTGGAAAAAAAAAAGAACAAGTGAGAAGAAAAAAGAATGGAAGAAAGGGAAAAAGAGAAGGATAACTGCCGTCTTGTGGTATAGCACCTGTTTTATAAGTGTCAGTGTTCACCTAGCAGTAAGCGGGTACCTGAGTGTTAGTCACCACAGAAGTAGGTCCTGGGTGTTAGTCACCAGCAGTAAGTGGGGTACCTGGGTGTTAGTCATCTAGCAGAAGAAACCCGGGTGAGTCACCTAGTGTAAGTAGGTACCTGGGGTTAGTCCCCCAGCAGAAAGCGGGTATGGGGGTTTATATCTAACTAAGTAGGTACCGGGGTTTTTAGTCACCGAGAAGTAGGTACCTGGGTGTTAGTCCCCCAGCAGAGCGGTTATCTGGGTGTTAGTCATCTAACAAAAAGGGTACCTGGGTGTTAGTCACCTACAGTAAGTAGGTGCCGGGTGATCACCTAGCAAAGTAGGACCGGGGTGTTAGTCACCAGCAGAAAGTAGGTACCTGGGTGTTAGCCCCAACGTAAGTAGGTACCTGGGAGTTAGTCACATAGCAGGAGGTACCTGGGTGTTAGTCACCAGCGTGGAGTACCTGGATGTTAGTCACCTAGCAGAAAGTAGGTACCTGGGTGTTAGTCACCTAGCTGTAAATAGGTACCTGGGTGTTAGTAAATAGCAGTAAGTAGATACCTGGGTGTTAGTCACCTAGCTGTAAATAGGTACTTGGATGTTAGTCACCTAGCAGTATGTAGGTACCTGGGTGTTAGTCACCTAGCAGTAAGTAGGTACCTGGATGTTAGTCTCCTAGCAGTAAGTAGGTACTTGTTGTCACCTAGCAGTAAGTAGGTACCTGGATGTTAGTCACCTAGCAGTAAGTAGGTACCTGGGTGTTAGTCACCTAGCTGTAAATAGGTACCTGGGTGTTAGTCACATAGCAGTAAGTAGGTACCTGGGTGTTAGTCACCTAGCTGTAAATAGGTACTTGGATGTTAGTCACCTAGCAGTATGTGGGGTACCTGGGTGTTAGTCACCTAGCAGTAAGTAGGTACCTTGGTTTTAGTCACCTAGCAGTAAGTAGGTACCTGGGTTTTAGTCACCTAGCAGTAATAGGTACCTGGGTGTTAGTCACCTAGCAATAAGTAGGTACCTGGGTGTTAGTCACCTAGCTGTAAGTAGGTACCTGGATGTTAGTCACCTAGCAGTAAGTAGGTACCTGGGTGTTAGTCACCTGATTTGGCTTTCATTGGTTATTCTTCCTCACTCTCTCTCTCTCACTCATTCTTCTCTCACTCTTCCTCACTCTCCCTCATTCTCCCTCACTGCCTTGCCACGTATTTATTGCCTCTTTCATCGCTCACTGATTTGGCGTTTGGAACGACTTTCTCTCTTTTTTTCTCTTTTTCTCTTTCTCTCTCTTCCCTTTAAGCGCTTATTATAGATACAGGGTGAGAAGAGAGTGTGAGAGAGAAAGAGAGAGGAGGCAGAGAGCGTGAGAGAGAGAGAGGGAGAGAGAGAGAGAGAGAGAGAGAGAGAGAGAGAGAGAGAGAGAGAGAGAGAGAGAGAGAGAGAGAGAGATGGAACAGGAGAGAACGGGAATAAGCGGTAAAAATAGTGAAGGGGAATGAAGATAAATGCCGATAGTAACTGAGAGGGGAAAGGGGAGAAGAAGTAAGGGAAAACAAGGGTGAGAAAGGGGAAAACAAGGGAAAGGGGAAAGTAAGGGTGATTAAGGGAGAACAAGGGTAAGTAAGGGAGATGAGGGTTGCAGAACGGTAATGAAGAGGAATACAGAAAGAAAAAATACACCTCATAGTGTATATACACTGAGAAATATACACCTCACAGTGTATATACATTGAGAAACATACACCTCACAGTGTATATATACTGGTATATCTGGCAACGCAGCTCAAACCACTCAATGAACTTTCAAAAGATGTTAGTCTTTCCTGTTTTTTTCCCTAATTATACCCACTTTTTCCCCATTATATTCAAAATATACTCAAACAGACATATTCCGTATACATATATCCTCAGTATAAGAAAAATTATGTATTTTTGCTTGCCGGAGGATAAATATGATTAAAAGTGTCGTGGTGAGGAGGAATTTTGAAAGATGTATCTGTGGGCGCCATTGTCGTTGTTGATGGCTGGACACATGTGGCGTTTTCGTTGTTAATTTTCCTTTATTTCGCGGTTTATTAGAGGTTCACAGCGCGTGTGAACGCTGCTGAACGACGGTGAAGTGATGAACGTCAAGTCTGACGTTCAGGAAGACGTTCGTTATCAGAGATAAGGTTCATAATGGTGGAAATTCAAGGAGCACAGTGGAAGTAAGAACATAAGAAGGAACACTGCAGCAGGCCTACTGGCCCATGCGAGGCAGGTCCAAGTCTCCCATTGGCTTAAGCCAGTCCCCCGACCCACCAGGTCAGGTTACATTCACTTAAGGAAGGAGCACGACATCTGACCTAGTAGCACAAGCTAGTCAGAACCAACTCACACCCACCCGCACCCACTCATATATTTATCTAGCCTATTTTTAAAACTACACAACGTTTTAGCCCTATAACTGTACTCGGAGTTTGTTCCACTCATCGACAACTCTATTACCAAACCAATGCCTTCCTATATCCTTCCTGAATCTGAATTTATCCAACTTAAAGCCATTGCTGCGAGTCCTGTCAATACTAGATATTTTTAGCACGCTCTTTACATCCCCTTTATTTATTCCTGTTTTCCATTTATACACCTCAATCATATCTCCCTAATTCTACGCCTTTCTAGAGAGTGCAGATTCAGGGCCCTCAGTCTATCCTCATAGGCAAGATTTCTGATACATGGGATCAACTTAGTCATCCTCCTTTGTACGTTTTCCAGAGCATTTATATCCATTCTGTAATACGGTGACCAAAACTGTGCAGCACAATCTAGATGAGGCCTAACCAAGGATATATAGAGTTGAAGAACAACCTGAGGACTCCTATTATTTATGCTTCTTGATATGAAGCCAAGGATTCTGTTCGCTTTATTGCGAACACTTATGCACTGCTGTCTTGGTTTTAGATTACTGCTAACCAGAACTCCTAAATCCTTTTCGCAATCAGTAGTATTAAGATCTACATTATTTAGTTTATATGTGGCATGGTTATTGTCCTGTCCAATATTTAGAACTTTGCATTTATCTATATTAAACTGCATCTGCCACTTCTCCGACCACTGCATCAGTCTATTCAAATTTTCCTGGAGTGCTCTAATGTCCTAATTTGAATGAATTGGACGGCCTATTTTGGTGTCATCGGCAAACTTGCTTATGTCGCTATTTATTCCCTCATCTATGTCGTTTATGTAGATTGTGAACAACAAGGGCCCAATACCGACCCCTGTGGAACACCGCTTGTGACGCTTCCCACTCTGATTTCTCCCATTTATGCAAACTCTCTGCTGCCTATTTGTCAACCATGCCTCTATCCAGGAAAAATTTCTCCTCCTATTCCGTGTGCCTTAATTTTCTCAATAGTCTCTGATGTGGGATTCTATCAAAAGCCTTACTGAAGTCCATATACACAATATCATATTCATTACCATGATGTACCTCCTCAAACACCTTAGTGAAAAAGTTATTAAATTTGTAAGGCAGGAACGCCCTTTGTAAAACCGTGCTGAGATTCGTTGATTAATTTATGCTTTTCAAGATGGCTGCGAATTGCCTCGACAATTATTGATTCCATAAATTTTCCCACTATGGAGGTTAGGCTTATCGGTCTATAGTTCGAAGCTAAGGACCTGTCACCTGCTTTGAAAATAGGTATTACATTTGCCATTTTCACTTATCTGGCACCATGCCAGTTTGCAGTGATATGTTGAAAAGATTAGCCAACGGTTTGCTAAGCTCCTCTTTACATTCCTTTAGAACCCTTGCATACAGTTCATCAGGGCCTGGGGATTTGTTAGGTTTTAATTTATCTATTTGTCTAAGGACCATGTCACTTGTGACCCTAATCGTGCATAGTTTACTGTCGTCCTGTTCTACATAATTTATTATTTCTGGAATATCGCTAGTATCTTCCTGTGTAAAAACTGAGAGGAAGTAAGTGTTAAACATTCTACACATTTCCTTATCACTGACGGTGAGCTGACCTGAGTAACTTTTGAGTGGGCCTATCTTGTCCCTAATCTTACTTCTGTATACCTGAAAAATCCTTTTGGGTTAGTCTTCGATTATCTTGCAACTTTAACCTCATAGTCTCTTTTTGCTTTTCTTATTCCCTTTTTTATTTCTCTCTTTAACTGAATATATTTATTACTTAATTGCCCCTCTCCTCTTTTGATTTGCCTATATATGCCTTTCTTTTGACCAATGAGATGTTTTAATCTATTGTTCATCCATTTAGGATCATTTTTGTTTGATCTGATTTGCCTATTAGGAACATAAGTTGTCTGAGCAGCTAGAACTATTCTCTGGAAAACGTCATATTGGCAATCACCACCTACCTGACCCACTGTCAGGTCATTCCAGTTTAACCTACCCAAGTAATTTTTCAGTCCTATGAAATCAGCCAGGCGGAAGTCAGGGACAAAGACTTGATTGCCATTATTAGGGTAATTCCATGATATATTAAAACTGAGTGATTTGTGATCACTTTCCCCAAGCTCATCATTAACCTCAAGATTGTTAATTAGCGATTCCCTGCTGGCAAGAACCAAGTCTAGCAGGTTATTTCCTCTAGTTGGTTCTGTCACCAACTGTTTCAAAAACAATCCTGAATCGTATCAAGAAAGTCACTTGACTCTAAATTTCCTGTCAAATTGCTCCAGTCAATTTGTCTAAAGTTGAAATCTCCCATTAGCACAACATTTTCATGTGTAGATGCCTTACGAATTTCATCCCATAGAAGTTTACTGCACTCCCTATCAAGATTAGGGGCCTGTAAATCACACCCAAGATAAGTTTTACAGGGCCCCTCAAGAAGCTGTAACCAAACAGATTCAGTGGCTGACGCTTCTAATTTTATATCTTGTCTAACACAACAATTTAAATTTTCTCTGACATACATCGCTACTCCACCACCCTTCCTGTTGACCCTATCAGTGTGGAATAATTTATAGCCTTGTATGTGACATTCAGAAGGCAACTCTCTATCTTTCAGATTGAGCCAGGTCTCTGTTATAGCAATAATATCTATGTTTCCTGCACTTGCAATTAATCTTAGCTCATCTATCTTATTTCTTACACTCCTGATATTAGTATAGTAAACCTTAAGGGAGCTAGTCCCTTGTTTCCCTCTGCTGTCTCCCTTTGTTTGCTGACCTGATCCATTGTCCTTATTTGTAACTTTATGATGAGTTTATTTTATACACTTACTGTTTTCAGCCCTAATGTTGCTAACTGACTGTTTCCCACACACACCCATACCTCTATCTTCTATCAGTTTAAAATCCTATGCATGTCAGCAATGGACCTCTCGATCGAGTTGCCAAGTGCTTCCACCCCTGTCCCAGAGAGATGTACCCCATCCCTTGCATACATATCATGTTTGCCATAAAAGTTGTCCCAGTTGTCAATGAATGGGATTGCAAGTTCCTTGCAGTATCTGTCTAGCCAGCAATTTGCACCAATTGCCCTAGACAACCATTCATTTCCCACTCCCCTTCTAGGCAAGATGCTACATATGATTGGGACCCCTCCCTTAGACTTAATTAGATCTATAGCTGACCTGTACTTATCTAGCAGCTCTTCTCTCTACCTTCCCAATATCATTTCCACCAGCACTGAGACAGATAATGGGCTTGTTCCCATTACCTGACATGATATTAACTAACCTGTTGACTATGTCTCCAACACCAGCACCAGGGAAGCACACCCTCTCTCTCACCTCCCTATTCCTATTACAGAAAGCACAGTCCATATATCTTATCCGTGAGTCACCTACCACAAGAATTCGCTTACCTCTATTTGCAGGGAAAGTAGTACCTATACCTTCACTGGCCACTGGAGTACACTCATCCTGAAGAACAGAGAAGCGATTTCCTACCTTCAAGTCTTCTCTCTTAACCTTCCTTATTTTGATGTTCCTGCCATTACTGGGAACCACTCGCCACTTGTAGCAGGTGCTGGACTGCACCTCACTCCTGGTAGCCTTTTCTTCCTCTCCCCCTTCACCCTCCTCGCAGGGAGTGGCAGACTGCACCTCACTACTGGTATCCCTATTCTCCTCCACCACTCCAGCCACATCACTCTCAAACCCATTGAGGTGAACCTTCAACCTCCTAATTTCCTCCTGGAGAAGCAGGACCTCACTCTCACTTCCAAACTTATTGAGGTGAACCTTCAGCCTCCTAAATTCCTCCTGGAGAAGCAGGACCTCCTTCTTCAAAACTCCAACCCCACGTTTTAAAACACTGCAGCAGCTAGCCATGATTTAACCCTTCACACTAATTCCCAAAGCAGCTCAGGGACTGCGACCACTCGTGACCACTGACCACTGACCACAACGCAAACAGCTCGAAAATTTCGTTCCCTTCGTGAAACTGCTGTCTAAATCTGTCTGTCCCCTCCGCCTTTATAGCGTCCCTGATGCAAAAGTCTAAAGTTTTCCCTTACAAACAGAGCAAGTCTGTGATCTTAACAGTCTAGTTGCTGGTGGTAGAGGTTAGTGGAGGTCAGGTCATACTTAGTTTTGTTGGTGGATTACGTCATGCTTCCTTACTGCAGTTGAAGTTGGTTGGCTAATGGGGGATTAAGGCCTCTCGGTTACACCGGGGTCATTAAAACTCTAATTCCTAAAATAGGAATTAAAGTAAATTCTGTGTGTGCGTATATATATATATATATATATATATATATATATATATATATATATATATATATATATATATATATATATATATATATATTATAATGTCATGCCGAATAAGTAAAACTTGTGATTTTGGCTTAAATAGCAACACACTACTTGCGCGAAAATTTGTGTACGCAATAATTTCGCAAAAATCATTCTGAATCTAATGAAAAAAAATATTTTATTTTGTTTGTTAGTTATTAAACTTATATAAAATATACTTTGTTGGGTTTGGCTAAATTAAATTGCGCTTGTTATGCTAACGTTAGGTAAGCTTCCTAAGGTTCTTTTGGTAAAAAATAATTAATTTCTATATTAACATAAATGAAAAATTTATATCTCTAAATATTTAAGAGAAAATTTTAGGAAGGACTTAATTTTAAATGAGTTCTTGCTAATTGACCAGTTTTACCTATTCGGCACGACATATATTATTGTAACCGCAAACGAGAGGTATTGATCAATAACAACACTGCAACTAGCTAAGGATTCGAACCCATGTTGTTTTGGCCCTCCTCATCTTGAACGAAAACCACATGACTCTGTAACCCAATACCACTCGTTCGTGGTTACAATAATATAAAATACTGTTTGTTGAGGCTAGTACACCAAAAGGGGAGTAGAATGAAATTAGCTCAGAGGTACCCACACCACCATATATCCTCGGAACAAGGTAAAACACCTAACTCTGCTGGGTGCGTGATTCTTGTAGGATTTGGTAGTCCTGTGAGTTAGAGCATCATGTGGGTTTCGGTGACCATGAGGCGGGCCAAAACAACATGTGTTCGAATCCTTGGCTAGTCGCAGTGTTGTTTTATATATATATATATATATATATATATATATATATATATATATATATATATATATAACTGTGATCTTCTTATATATATATATATATATATATATATATATATATATATATATATATATATATATATATATACATTATTAACACATCGGCCGTTTCCCATGGCCAGAGCCATGCCTACACTATAATTCGAAAACTGCAACATACAATAGTGTGCATATTATTTGGGACAGTGATGAAATAATTTTTTTTTTTAAATTAATGTTTATTTGAAAAATAAACATTAATTTAATAAGAAATATGATTTAATAAGAAATATGACTACCCTTTCCTTTTATAAGCATTGCTACACACTTTGATATATAACTGTCCAATGTAGAACACATTTCGCCATGGTACCAGGTTCTATTAACAACCGCAATTATCTTCTCCACAGTTGAACAGTCCTTTTTCTTGATCCTGCATATGATTATATTGCCCAAACATTCTCAATTATGTTGATGTCAGGGAAGTTTACAGGCCAATTTAGAACGCTTTGCCCATTCTCTTCGGGAAGTGTGTCCATCCCTTATGATCGAGTGCCCACCGCAGTCAATTTTGCTTCAGAACAGCAGTCAATAAGTGTTTCTTTACCGGCTTTATAATAAGAACATAAGAAAGGAGGAACACTGCAGCAGGCCTGTTGGCCCATACTAGGCAAGTCCTTCACATTCCATCCCACTAACAAGATATTTGTTCAACCCAATCTTAAATGCTACCCAAGAAATAAGCTTTGATAATTCTATTTACTCATGTGCAATTCCCACTCAAATCCAACCCCTCTCACTCATGAATTTATCCAACCTAAATTTGAAACTAACCAAGGTCCTTGCTTCAATAACCCTACTAGGCAGACTGTTCCACTCATCAACTACCCTATTTCCAAACCAATACTTTCCTATATCCTTTCTAAATCTAAACTTATCTAACTTGAATCCATTATTGCGGGTTCTCTCTTGGAGAGATATCCTCAAGACCTTATTTATATCCCCTTTGTTAATACCCATTTTCCACTTGTATACCTCGATCATGTCTCCCCTCATTCTACGTCTTACAAGTTAATGTAATTTAAGGGTCTTCAATCTTTCTTCGTAAGGAAGATTTCTAATGCTATGTATTAATTTAGTCATTCTACGCTGAATGTTTTCTAACGAATTTATGTCCATTCTGTAATATGGAGACCAAAAATGAGCTGCGTAATCTAGGTGAGGCCTTACTAATGATGTATAAAGTTGTAATATAACCTCTGTACTTCTGTTGCTAACACTTCTTGATATAAATCCCAGTAATCTATTTGCCTTATTACGTACGCTTAGGCATTGCTGTCTTGGTTTAAGGTTGCTGCTTACCATCACCCCCAAGTCCTTCTCGCAATCTGTATGGCTAAGTTCTACGTTATTTAACTTATAAGTGCTTGGGTTATGGACACTCCCGAGCTTCAGAACCTTGCATTTATCTACATTGAACTGCATCTGCCACTTTTCTGACCACGAATTAAGTTTGTCTAAATCTTCCTGAAGTTCTATGACATCTAGGTTTGAATCAATTATCCTACCTATCTTCGTTTCGTCGGCGAATTTGCTGATATCACTTGTAATTCCCTCGTCAAGGTCATTGATATATATTATAAATAACAATGGGCCTAAGACTGATCCCTGTGGAACACCACTTGTTACAAGTCCCCATTCGGATTTAACCCCATTTATGCACACTCTCTGTTTCCTATTGGTGAGCCATGACTCGATCCATGGCAGCACTTTTCCCCCAATGCCATGAGCAGCCACTTTCTTTAACAGTCTCTGGTGCGGTACTCTATCAAAAGCCTTACTAAAGTCTAAATAAACAATATCGAATTCTTTATCGTGATAAAACACTGTTTATCAGTGGTTTCACAGAGTCAAGTGCAGTGTTTGCAGCCTTTATGGAGACACGCATGAAAGACTATTTTGAGAATGAGATGTAGATTCCAGGCTACAACCTATCTAGGTGCGACCGAAAAAGCAAGCAACAAGGTGAAAGTCGGCCTGTATGTGTTGCCATTGCTACTGCAAGGAAAATGATATCCTGGATAACTAGAACTTTCAGGAAAAGAGATGCCCAACCAATGATGATACTCAAGTCATTTGTTCTTTATAGACAAGAATACTGTTTTTTACTAACTGCTCATTGGGTAGTATTGAAAATTAGGTTGAACAAATATTCTGTTAGTGGGATGGAATGTGAAGGACTTGCCTAGTATGGGCCAACAGGCCTGCTGCAGTGTTCCTCCTTTCTTATGTTCTTTCTGGCACTTCTGTCTTTCTTGAGATCCTTCACACTATTTCTTACGATAATCCTGTCATCGTGAGGTGCTGTCATGTATTTTCTTCCCCATCTTCCTCGAAGCAGCGCTCCACATGCACCAAGAGTTGACTTTGCCAGGATCAAATTTTTGGCGATCTGTCTGACACTCAAGTCAGCATGTTTTCACGCGTCCTAGGTGTAACATCGTGAATTTCACAGGGATCATGAAACGAGGGAGAGAATTTGGCGAAACCACATTAATTCACGAAGCATGCTTGCAGGAATAGCCTTGCAGAACAACACCTATTGTTGCACTGACGACAGTAGCAGGGTAACACAGTGGGATGCCTGACAGAAGTCAGTAGCAAATACTTATGAAAACAAAAAAAACAGAGTTCATTAATTAAGTTTTAGACTAAAACATATGAGATAACAAAATTTACTCCTGTTCAAATTTGCAAACTACTGTATCTCCACCGCTCCTTCAGAGTGCAGGGACTGTGCCTCCCAACTCTAGAACTCAAGTCCAGCTAACCAGTTTCTTTGACTCTCTTCATAAAAGTTACTGTGCTCACTTTTCAACATAAAGTCAAATCGTAAAAACCATTTGCATCACTCACTACTCTCAAGCACACTTGCTGGAAGTCTAAGCCCCCTCTCACAAAACCTTCTTGACCTCATCCGTCCAGCCTTTCCTAGAACGACCACTACCCCGCCTCCTTTCCTCTACAGATTTATACACTTTCCAAGTTATTCTCTTTCCTTCCGTTCTCTCTAAATGTCCGATCCACCTCATCCCCTCGTCAGTCCTCTGAATTATACGTTTAGAAACCTCGCACCTGCTCTTAATCTCCAAGTTACCGATTCTCTGTATAATATTCACATCACTGTCTCCAGCCTTTTCCTTGTTACAACATTCACCACCCATGCATCACATCCGTATAAGAGCATTGGTACCACTATACTATCATACATATCCCTCTTTGCTTCCATGGATAAAGTTCTTTGTGGCCACAGATTCCTCAGTGCACCACTCACATTTTTCATCTCAACAATTGTATGGTTCACCTCGTCTTTCACAGAACCATCTGTTGTCAAGTTCACTCCCAAATATCTGAATACATTCACTTCCTTCATTCTCCCTCAAATCTGATATCCAGTCTTTCGCTACCTTATGTTTTGTTATCCTCATCACCTTGTTCTACAATTTCTTTTCAGAATCTACCAAAAACACAGCATCATCAGCAAAAAGCATCTGTGACAACTCCCGGTTTGCGTTTGATTCTTTATCTTTTAATCCCACACTTCATGCCAACACCCAACCATTCATTTCTCTTTCAACCCCCTCTATACATGTAATGAACAGCCTTGGTGACATGATGCATACCTGTCTAAGGCCTACTTTTACTGGGAAATAATCTCCTTCTCTCCTACATACCTTATTCCATACATTTGCAACATCTGCCACAATGCTTCCCTATCCACCCTATTATATGCCTTGTCTAGATCCATAAAAACAACGAAAACCTCTCTTCCCTTATCTAAATACTGTTCACTAATATGCTTAATGGTAAACACTTAGTCTGTACATCCCCTACTCTTCCTAAAGCGTCCTTATTCATCAACGATCCTGCTCTCTGTCTTAATCTTATTTGTGTCAATCATAACCATGCATACTCAATAGACTTATTCCCCAATAATATTTATTCTCTATTTTCTAGCCTTTGCCTTTATACAAAGGAACTATGCATTCTCTTTGCCAATCCCTAGGTATCTTAACCTCTCTCATATATTTATTCAATAAAAATTCCAACCATTTCAAATCTATATCCCCACCTGCTTTTAACATTTCTGTCTTGATCCCATCAATCCCATCTGCTTTTCCCCGTTTCATTCTACCCACTGCCTCACGCACCTCTTCCACCCTCACATCTGACTCTTCCTCACTCCTGCAAGATGTTATACCTCCCTGGTCAATGCACGAAATCGCAGCTTCCCTTTCTTCATCAACATTTAACAGTGCCTCAAAATATTCCCTCCATCTTCACAGTACCTCAAACTCTCCGTTTAATAACTCTCATCTCCTATTTTTAACTGTCAAATTAATTCTTCAGCTTTCTTTCGTTTATAGACAGAACATTGAACTTCTTTTTATCCATAACACTGACAATCGTCTCATATAATCTGCAGTACACACGTTCATTCAAACATCCCAGCTAAATAAAGTTTTTTTCTAATTTTATAGTTTATACAAGAGAAGTGGTTACTAGCCCATTGCTCCATGCATTTTAGTCGCCTCTTACAACATGCATGCTTAATGGAGGAAGGATTCTTTTCCACTTCCCCATGGAGATGAGATGAAACAAATACAAGAACTATTAAGAAATAGAAAATTTAGATGGGTGTGTGTACATATACGTGTACATGTATATGTGGTGTGACGTAAGTATAAGTAGCAAGCTGTACCTATTTTCTTGCGTGTTTATGAGACATAGAAAAGACACCAACAGTCGTACCATTCTGTAAAACAATTACAAGTTCCCGTTTCACACGCATCTGGCAGGATGGTAGTACCTCCCTGGGTGGTTGCTGTCACGTTTGTATAACTCGTGCGGAAACGGAGACTGATATCATAAAACCTCTGGTCGTGTAATGATGTGGCACTCATGAACAAGTATTCTTGCATTCTTCTGCATTTTCTATATTCTTTTAAAATGCTTTTTCAGGCGTGGGTACCCTACTTGTGCTGCGTTCTCCAAGACAGGCCCGTCATACCTGGAGTATGTCTGGAGAGGGTTTCGGGGGTCAACGCCCCCGCGGTCCGGTCTGAGATCAGGCCTTGATTTGATAGGTTTGATTTATATATTCAGTCCTGCCGAGCGCTTCCACTCTTGTTTTATCATGGCACTGCCCTTCTCGGCAATAATAATAAGAGCATTTGTATTAGCATTGGTAATATATGGCAAAATGGAGGCATCCACTACTCTCAGTTCTCCCACTCCACGAGCCCTCAGTGTATGATCCACCACACCATAAGGATCTAAAGCTGGTGCCACGTTACAGCAACTAGGATCTAAAGCTGGTGCCACGTTACAGCAACTAGTAAGATGGTAGAAAGTTGTAGATATGTGACGGACGTAGCAAACTCAGTAGGATTCGGAACCGTATGTTTTCCCAGTGCACCCAGGGAGAGGCTTATCATAAAACTGCTCCAAAGTTGTTGATGAAGGCTGAGGTGTTGCCCACCGCCAAGGCCCTTTAACAAGGGCCTTGGTATCATCTGGATGTGACAGAAGCTGAAGTATAAATTACCGGAAAGACTGCTTAGATTCCTGAAAACCACACTTAGATATTTTCCAGGCGACCATTGGCTGTACAATGGTTCATATTGGTGGATTTTAGCTTTTGGCAACTTTCTAGGCACTATGCTCATCCCTAGGTCTTTCTTATTGAGTGAGGTTTGCAACCTCAGTCCTTTAAAATTATCCACCTTGTCCTGTCTTCTGTCCCCCTTCCCCGATTTTCATGACTGCATTTGCTGGTGTTGAACTCTAGTAATCACCTATATGACCACTCTTGCACGTTGTCTAGATTCATTTGCAGCCTTTCCCTCCCATCGTATATTTTTATTCTTATCGATTTTACATCACCAGCAGAATTACGTGTGTGTGTGTGTGTGTGTGTGTGTGTGTGTGTATACTCCCCTATTTGTACTCGCCTATTTGTGGTTGCAGGGGGCGATTCACAGATTTTGGCCAAACCTTTTCGTTGGTCATTACTTGGTCTCTACTCTTCCTGCTCCATGAGCTTCATCGTACCTCTTCTTGAAGCCATGTATGGATGCTGCCTCCGCTACATTACTCTCCTGATTGTTCCACTTCCTGACAACTCTTTAAATGAAGAAATAATTCCTAACATCACTATGACTCATCTGAATCTTCAACTTCCAGTTGTGACTCCTTGTTGCTGTGCACTTGCTCTTTTTAAACTCAAGGAGCCATTTGCTGGCCCTGGCTTGCAGCCTGTTTAGATCCCCTTGTAAGCCTACCTGATCCTCGTCCGGTTGTTTTCTCCTGATTAGTTTCATATCGTCTAAGAACAGGGACACCTCTGACTATCCCTTTCGCCATGTCATTCACATATACAAAAAAGAGCACCGGACTTAGGACTGACCCTTGTGGAACCCCACTCGACACATGCACCCACTTTTACACCTCGTTTCGTACTGCACACACATTCTTTCCTTTTTGTCAGTATTCCCTGATTCATTGCAGTAGTTTCCCTCTTATTCCTGCCTGCTCCTCTAGCTTTTCAACCGATCTCTTGTGTGGTACTGTGTCGAGAGCCTTCTTACACTCAAGAAGATGCAGTCTACCCATACCTCTCTTTCCTGTCTTCTGTTACCTTGTCATAGAACTCCAATAGGTGTGATGCAGGATTTCCCTTCCCTGAACCAATGCTGGTTATCATGTATTAGTCCATTCCTTTCTAGGTGCTACACCACTCTCTTCCTGATAATAATCTCCTTAACTTTACATACAATATATGTCAGCGACACTGGTCTGTAATTTAGTGCAGCCTGTCTGTCTCCTTTCTTAAAAATCCGGACTGCATTTACTGTCTTCCACACCTCAGGCAGTTGCCCTGTTTCGATAGATTTATTGAAGATTGTTGCTAGTGGCACACAGTGCATTTGCTCCCTCTCTCAGGACCCAAGGAGAGATTATCTGGGCCAACCGCCTTCGAGGTATCTAGTTCCTATAGCAGTTTCTTCACCTCATCGGTTGTGTGCAATGTGTCCAGCGTTTGCTGGTACAACTTATCACCTCGGTTTTCTGGAAGCCTCTTGTCTACACTGTGAATACCTCCTTGAATCGCGAGCTGAGTTCTTCACATACTTCCTGGTCGTTTCCTGTTAACTCCCCTCCTTCCTTCCTCAGCCCGATTACCTGGTCCTTGACTGTTGTTTTACCCCTGATGAGGCTGTATAACAACTTTGTGTCCTTTTACTTAACTTTGGGTCAGATTTGGCTTTTGATGTTATGTCATTTTCATATTGACACTGCGCTAATCTCCTTATCCAGACATAATCATTTCTGGATTTTCTGCTCAACCCCCTGTTTTCCAGGGTCCTTTGCCTTCTGTACTCTTTCGATACTCTAGCACACTTGGCTTTCGCTTCTCCACACCTCCTGGTAAACCATGGGTTCACTTTGGTCTTCCTCTTCTTTCTGCTGCCCCTTGGGACGAACTTATCCACTGCCTCCCTCCACTTTGTGATTACGTGTTCCATCATTTCGTTTACTGTCTTACCCTCTAGCACGCTTACCCACTTCACCTTAAGTAGGAATTGCCTCATAATTTGGTAGTCCAGTTTTTGGAAGTTTGGCTTCTCCCGTCCTCGTGCTGCTTCTCTTTCCATTGTGTGTGTGTGTGTTTTTGTGTTTAAATTTACTTGAATTCATGCGAGAATTACACAACCAACATTTATAACAAGGCACAAATGGAAACAATATTCAGGAAAGCTAATTTTAATCTGTTTAAACCTTTTTTTCTTCTTCATTTTAATAATATCGATTTTTCTTTACTAAAGTACAACATGACCTTCCAACAATTCGAATTTCTTTTTTTCTTTTTATTAGTTAGTAGAGTGCTTTTCTCCTAATACCCAGACAGCACGACTCGCTTTCCCGTGAACTCTGTTTTGGCGAATTGATGACACTGATGATGATGTCGTTATTATAAATTGATGTCATTATGTTTCAATGCTGTCGTTTATATTAATATAACGTGCAACAAAGTGTTGAACTTTGAACACTGATGATGTTTCAACGTCATCGTTATTCTACTGATTATCTCAACGATGTTTTAGGACTGTCATTATATATAGCAATATAGATAACGTGTTTTAATTAATATATTAGACACATGTGCAACACTTGGGTATCTTTATTGTGAAAACATTTCAGCACACAGTGGCTTCATCAGTCCAATACAAAGAAGAATGGTAATGGTAAAGTTCAGAAGTAGTTTGAGGTAATCAGTCCCTCAGCCATGAGGCGAGGTAATCAGTCCTTAAATCTTAATAAGGTTGTCAAGACTAATGGACTAATTGCATTGACTTCAGGCTGAGGGACTGATTATCTCCAACTAATACAGATCTTTACCATTACCATTCTTCTTTGTATTGGACTGATGAAGCCACTGTCAAGCGAAAAAGTTCCACAATAAGGATACAAATGTCTAATTTATCAACTTGTTGTTTCTCTGAATGATTTATCTACAAATCTTAGTAACTTGGTTGTTCTAAAGGTTTTGATATTTGCGATGATGCTTTATAAACACTTAAGGTATATAATAGACACATGTGAAACGTTAGAAAACTCACATTAGGTGAGCGAAACGTTTTGCTCCTGGTGATTAAGACATTTCGCTCGTGGTTACTGAAACATTTCCGAATAAAATTTCTCTAAAGTTGCGCCACTTGAGTGTCGATGTGATGGAGGACTTTTCACATGAACACTGTATTAAATTTTTAATTTTCTTAGTGATGATCATCCTTATATTTTTTTAATCATTTATTACAGTTTTTAAAAGTTTTATTAGTATTGCTTTTGCTATTTTAATTAATATTTTACAATAAGGAATTTTATAACTATCAAACTTATTATTATTATTATAAGTTCTTAGGCATATCTCCTTTACAGTCAGTGTCAAGAGAACCTTAATGTCTAAAAAGAGGACTTAAAATCAGCAGTCAAAATATGTACACTGAATAATATACACATAATCAGCAGTGTATGTACACTGATAATATACACATATTCAGCAGTGTATGTACACTGAATAATATACACATAATCAACAGTGTATGTACACTGAATAATATACACATAATCAGCAGTGTATGTACACTGAATGATACACGCATAATGGTGTATATCCTGATTTATTTATAGTTGAAAGGTAATCATCCGTATTAACGTAACTGAATACATAATTTAGAGTTTGTATATCAATACACTGTGCCACAAAGTGTTGAACTTTGATAAAATAAAATAATCATGCAACATAATATTAATGCGAATCTGCTTTCACCTCTCAGTCGAGTTTCCAAACTATACAGAAATGTAGTACGGGACCATAACGAAACCAACAATGTTGTTGACTTTGACTTCAGTTTTCGGTATACACAGGAAACTCAGTTTCACCTATCAGGAGAGAGAGAATTAGCCAAAGATTGGTTTAATATATGCAACTATATTCAGGGATAAATCCAGAAGGATAAATGTTGAGGGGGTGGTATCGGTGGTCTCGACCTGGGCTTAATCAAAGAGGCTTACCTGTATGTGTGTGGTTGGGTGTGAGCCGTAGCTGGCAGCGTGTTGCCCCTCCCTCAGTATATCTGTGTCGCTCGCTCGTGTCGGACGTAACACACGCTCGCCTCTTGCACCATTTCTCTTTCAGCGCTCTTATTAGTTATTATGCTCACGCTTAGTGCTTTTCTCGAAACGCTCTATAAAGGAGTGAGGGGTGTTGTTTTTACGTCTTACTAGGTGCGTCACGGAAACTTAAGATATACAGAAAAATAAGTGATTTTTTTAAGCATGTTAACATGACACGATAAAAGTATCTCGTGTGTTTATAGTCTCTCAACTATTAACCTTGTGCATACTTAGGGTTAGAAGAACGATATAAACCCACGAGGGACACCAAACTATCAACAGCGTTGACACATTTCATATTTAGAACTGTGACGAAATCGCGTGTGTATGTTGAAGCTCACATGTAAGGCTTGACCAGCCGTGCCACACAGTAATCGGGTCGGGGATTACGTGGTTACACTCCTGCCAGTGAAGCAGAGGCTGTGTAATGACGGATAGCCTTCCCCAGCTCGTCTGATACAAGGGATTGTTTGTTTTCCTTAAACTTGTTCCATTGTATCCAATTAAGTTGTGGACACAGCTGGCCTCACCAGTTTGAACCTCTGAGAGGAAGGGGATGGAACTTGCGAAGTGGTCAGCTCATTAAAACTTTGGAGTTTCAAGTTGTAAACTTAGCCCACTTGCTGCAGACACTTTTTACTGTTTCGTAACATGTCTCTATGACATTATTTTGTTTTATAAAATAAATAAGGAACATGGAAACATTACCTGATTCAGGCACATGCACTCAGCCAGAAAGATGAGGGTCGTGTAAACCTGGCCAATGCAAGTACACGGACGGTAAGTTAGCGACTACACTTCCTCTATGAATACAAGGCCAGTTACGTGACCCCCATCTGCTGGGTGAACCTTGGGGTAGTGTAACCTCCAGCATCATGAATAGCAGATTTCCTGTTGGACTAAAATAAGGTAAGCGACGTCCATAATCATAGTACTAAATAAGTCTGTAGAGAATCATTCCACCTGTTGTGATATAGATGTTCACGTGAGTGCCCAAGTAGTGCCTCCTTAACTAACCTCGCGGAAAGGTGTATTGATTGCTCTTGGAAGAGAAGAGGCATTCATATAACTAAGATCAATATGAAATCATTTTAGACCTGTTCAATCGATGTAAGTCACTTAAGATTTTGCCACTTGACGTACGTCTTCTTTTTACCTGGCACAGTTAAATGTGCTTCCTTCTTGTCTTGAAGGTAGATTATTAAACTACCTTTATTTACATGCTGTTGAATGTGGCATATTGGAATATGAGAGAGAGCCATACACTGACGGTGTGGGTAGTACATTCCAATATGCCACATTCAACAGCATGTAAATAAAGGTAGTTTAATAATCTGTTTGTGAATATTTCGCCTGCTCTTGCGAATTCCTAGCATATATATATATGTCAATTAGCAAGAAGTAATTTAAAATTAAGTCCTTTCTAAAATTTTCTCTTATACATCTAAAGATACAGTATATATATATATATATATATATATATATATATATATATATATATATATATATATATATATATATATATTAAAAATAGCAATAAGAGATGCAAAGAACAATAGTTGATGAAAACATGAAAATTGTGGAAGAGGCGACGCACTTAAGATCTCATCACAAGGCTGCGCTAAAAAGGGACCACTTAGCGAACCCACTTAATGAACCCACTTCTGAAAAACGGGTCACAAATGACCTGCTCAGGTACATAGGTCGAAAACGCCCAGGTCATGCACGGCGTCAAGTGAGCCCACTTCAGATATTCAGGTCAAAAGTATCACAAACTTCGCAATATCTACACAGGTAAACAAGTCTAGCAGCAAACATAATTCAGTTACACGGGTTAAAAATAACTGTGCCACTAAAGAAGTCATTCCCCGCGATACATCCCTGGAAGAACACTATAAAATACTTCAACAAGGACCCTTCACAGGGTAAAGGGAAAAAAATGTCCAAAGTTACGCACTACAAAATGTTGCACACTCACACAATTCTGGATATATTCTGAAAACTAAATATTCATAATAAATATATTTGGAACGCACGCGAATAAGTGTGCACGCACGCACACACGCACGTGCATACGCACGTACACACGCACGTGCACACGCACGTACACACGCACGTACACACGCACGTACACACGCATGTACGCGCACACGCACACACACACACATATGCACGCATATACACTAGGCCTAGTGACTAATCGACATGTGCCTAGGACAAACTGGTAACTAACATACACATACACAACCACAAATAGATGAGTACACACTCCTAGCTCATGGAGTTTAACCCCACGAAGTGCAAAGTCATGAAGATCGGGGAAGGTCAAAGAAGGCCGCAGACGGAGTATAGGCTAGGGGGGCCAATGGCTGCAAACCTCACTCAGAAAAGGATTTTGGGGTGAGTTGTCAGGAAGTGGAACGATATGGAGAGTGATGTAGTGGAGGAAGGATCCATACATAGCTTTAACAAGAAGTGCAATAAAGGTTTGAGCATATAAAAGAAAAGAATTAGAGTAGATTGAAAAATTTCAGAGGATCAAGAAATAACCCCCAGGGTAAGCAATACCAAGTCAAACTAATTTGCTGGTCACAAGTAGCTTAAAACAGAACGGTGAAACAGGGAGTATTCTTGAGTAGAATTGAGAAAGTCCCTGGTGAACGAGACGTTTTCTCGAGAAAATGCAAAAAAACAAAAACAAAACAAAAAACCAGGCTAGTGTGTGTTTCATCCTGTATTCCTGGACCGAGACAGAACAGGAATAAAGAGGGATCAGTGCAGAGAACATGTAAAGAGTTGTTGATTACAGGAAGAAGAAACAAAGGAGATACTACGAAGGAACACCAAGTCTCTAGAAATCTTTCAAGTCTCACCTCCTACCTATCTCTCATCAGGCTATATTCAAGGCCCACATCATATTATCCCCCTTTCCTGCTGCAACAACAATCCCCCACACCTTCCTCTCCTCTCTCAAACTGCAGCTATTACTCTGGCCCCTCCTTGTAAGGCACACACAACTATTTAAGCCTCACAACTGGCTGTTCCTCACTCCTACAAGATGTTATTCCTTACTGCTCAGTACATGAAATCACAGCTTCCCTGTCCTCATCAGTATTTAACAATTCCTCAAAATATTCCCTCCATCTTCCCGATACTTGTGACACTGCATCTAACAACTCTCCTCTCTTATTTTTAAATGTCAAATCCATTCGTTCCTAGGCTTTCTCACCTTAGTCTCACTCCAAACCTTTTTTCTTATTTTCGACAAAATTTGTTGATAATATTTCACCCACTCTCTCATTTGCTCTCTTTTTACCTTCCTTCACCACTCTCTTATCCTTTATTATTCTCAACATATATTCATTCCTCCTTTTATCACTTCTATTTTGTAAAAACCTCTCGAATGCTAACTTTTTCTCTCTTACCACTCTCTTTAATTCATCATTCCTCTCTTTTTTCCTCCCGCACCCACGTTTCTGTAACCACAAACTTCTGCTGGACACTCTAACACTACATTCTTAAACCTACCCCATACGTCTTCGACCCCATTGCCTACACTCTCACTAGCCCATCTATCCTCCAGTAGTTGTTTAAATTTTACCCTAACTGCCTACTCTTTTATTTTATAAATTTTCACCTATCTTTTACTTGCTGCTTCCATTTTTCTTGTTTCCCATCTACCTTTTACTTTCATTGTAGCTACAACTAAAAAGTGATCTGATATATCTGTGGCCCCTCTATAAACATGTACATCCTGAAGACTACCCAACAGTCTTTTATCTACCAATACGTAGTCCAACAAACTAATGTCATTACATCCTATATATCTTGTATACTTATATATTCTTTTTTTTTCTTAAAATGTGTTTTACTTATAACCAAAACCCTTTCTACATAAAGTTCAATCAAATGTTCCCCATTATCATTTACACCTGGCACCCCAAACTTACCTACCACACTCTACATGTTTCTCCTACTTTCGCATTTAGGTCCCCTACAACAATTAATTTCTCACTTGATTCAAAAGTTCCAACACACTCGCTTAAAAAAAATTAACATTCTCTCTCTCTCTCTCTCTCTCTCTCTCTCTCTCTCTCTCTCTCTCTTTCTCTCTCTTTCTCTTCTCTCTTTCTCTCTTTCTCTCTTCTCTCTCTCTCTCTCTCTCTCTCTCTCTCTCTCTCTCTCTCTCTCTCTCTTCTCTCTTCTCTCTCTCTCTCTTAACTCCTTTCTTCTGGTGCATATACTCATTTTATGACCCCCTTTTCACATGTGACTTTATTATTATTATTGTTATTATTATTATTATTATTATTATTATTATTATTATTATTATGACAGAACAGTAGTACTGCCCTGGGTTGCTGTTGTCTACCACTCTGCTGTAAAAAAAATAAACATTCTTATTATAACAATAATAATGTACTTCAGTGTATCATTCATTGCTGGAAAATCTCAATGTTTGTGTTTTAAAATGTGACCATTTAATAACTTGTGCTCATAAAAAATGTAACAATGTGTTTTATTACGTCTGAGAAAGTTTTCCTCTACATGTTCATTTACTTATTCAATAAATCACATCTCTCATACACACAAGAAATCACATCTCTCATACACATAATAGAAACACATCTTTATACACATAATAGAAACACATCTCTTATACACAGAATAGAAACACATCTCTTATACACAGAATAGAAACACATCTATTATACACATAATATAAACACATCTCCTATACACATAATAGAAACACATCTCTTATACACATAATAGAAACACATCTCTTATACACAAAATAGAAACACATCTCTTATACACATAATAGAAACACATCTCTTATACACATAATAGAAACACATCTCTTATACACAGAATATAAACACATCTCTTATACACAGAATAGAAACACATCTCTTATACACAGAATAGAAACACATCTCTTATACACAGAATAGAAACACATCTCTTATACACAGAATAGAAACACATCTCTTATACACAGAATAGAAACACATCTATTATACACATAATAGAAACACATATCTTATACACAAAATAGAAGCACATCTCGTATACACATAATAGAAACACATCTCTTATGCACATAATAGAAACACATCTCTTATACACATAATAGAAACACATCTCTTATACACAGAATAGAAACCCATGTCTTATACACAGAATAGAAACACATCTCTTATACACAGAACAGAAACACATCTCTTATACACAGAATAGAAACACATCTCTTATACACAGAACAGAAACACATCTCTTATACACAGAATAGAAACACATCTCTTATACACATAATAGAAACACATCTCTTATACACAGAATAGAAACCCATGTCTTATACACAGAATAGAAACACATCTCTTATACACAGAACAGAAACACATCTCTTATACACAGAATAGAAACACATCTCTTATACACAGAACAGAAACACATCTCTTATACACAGAATAGAAACACATCTCTTATACACATAATAGAAACACATCTCTTATACACAGAATAGAAACAGCTCTAATACACAGAATACAAGTACATCACTTATACACAGAATACAATCATATTTCTCATACTCCACATGATCAGTGCAGAGGTTCATCTGCTGCAGTGCTCCTCGTAGTTGATGCTTCCCTTAAAATGTTTATTTAACATATTCTCACCATTATTGTTATTGAAAACCTTTTGTAGTCACTACAACCCGTGTACGTAGGTGTGAGGCAGGTGGTGGAGTTGAGAGGTGAGTGACTGATCAAACTTTTGACGCTCTGGGACTCGAACGGATTGAGCGCATGTTTTGTGAAAATAATAATATAAACTATTATTATTATTATTATTTAATTATTATTATTATGGTAATACCTCATAGAGGCAAATGGAATAGTACAGGGCAATAACAAAATGATGTTTCAATAAAATGTAAAAAATATGTATGCAAGCACATATGTATGTAAACCATACCACGGGTGGGGTTCGAACCCGCGGTCAAAGAGTCTCAAAACTCCAGACCGTCGCGTAAGCCACTGGGCCAGCTAGCTTCAATAAGATTCACCCAACTTGGTATATTTCTACACCATAGGAAGGTTAGCATAGGCACCACTGTGTCCACTGGTGTCTATGCTAACCTTCCTGTGGTGTAGAAATATACCTAGTTGGATGAATCTTATTGAAGCTAGCTGGCCCAGTGGCTTACGCGACGGTCTGGAGTTTTGAGACTCTCTGACCGCGGGTTCGAACCCCACTCGTGGTATTGTTTGTTTGCAATCGTGTCATTACGATTTCGTGAGTCACATATGTATGTGCGTGGGGATAAGTACGCTTGTTCATATAGACAATTTTTGCATATGTATGCATCTGCCTGTGTAAAGGTGTGCCGATTGCGAGTTTGTTTGTGTGTGTGTGTGTGTGTATTCATCTAATTGTGGTTGCAGGGGTCGATTCATAACTCCTGGCCCCGCCCCTTCACTGGTCGCTACTAGGTCCACACACTCCCTGCTCCATGAGCTTTATCATACCTCTTCCAGACTATTCCACTTCCTGACAACTCTGTGACTGAATAAATACTTCCTAACATCCCTGTGACTTATCTGAGTCTTCAACGTCCAGTTGGGGCCCCTTGTTGCTGTGTCCCTTGTCTGGAACATCCTATCTCTGTCCACCTTGTCACTTCCTCTCAGAATTTTATATATCGTTATCATGTCCCCAACTTTCTCTCCTGTCATCCGGTGTCATCAGGCTGATTTTCCTAACCTCTCCACGTAGGGCATGCCCCTTAGTTCCGGTAGTAGTCTCATTGCAAACCTTTGCACTTTCTCTAATTTCTTGACGAGCTTGACCAGGTGTGGGTTCCAAACTGGTGCTGCATACTCCAGTATGGGCCTGACGTACACTGTGTACAAAGTCTTGAATAATTTCTTGCTGAGGTGTCGGAAAGCTATTCTTAGGTTTGCTAGTAGCCCATATGCTGCAGAAGTTATTTGGTTGATGTGCGCCTCAGGCGATGTGCTCGGAATTATATTCACCCAAAGATCATTTTCTTTGGCCCCCTAGACTGTACTCTGCGGTCTTCTTTACCCTTCCCCAATCTTCATGTCTTTACATTTGGTGGGATTAAACTCTTAAGGCAAGTTGCTGGACCAGACTTGCGGCTTGTTCAGATCCCTTTGAAGTTCTGCTTGATCCTCATCCGACTGAATTCTACTCATTTCCTTTACATTGTCTGCAAACAGGGACACTTCGAAGTTAATCCCTTCCGTCAAGTCATTCATATGAACCAGAAAAATCACCGGTCCTAGGACTGAAACCTGTGGGACCCCGCTCGTCACAAGCGCCCATTCTGACACCACGTCACGTACCATGACTCATTGTTGCCTTCCTGTCAGGTATTCTCTGATCCATTGAAGTGCCTTCCCTGTTACCTGGTGCTTGACTTATGTTTTCCTCCTGATGTGACTGTACAGCAGCTTCGGGTCAGACTAGGCTTTCGCTATGTCATTTTCGTATTGTCGCTGGGACTCCCTCCCTATCTGTGCATATTCATTTCTAGCTCTTTGACTAATTTCCTTATTTTCCTGCGTCCTTTACCTTCTGTACTTCTTCCATTCTCTAGTGCACTTAGTTTTGGTCTCTCTTCACTTTTGGGTGAACCAAGGGCTCATCCTGGTCTTCTCATTATTTCTGTTGCCCTTGGGTATGAACCCCTCCTCTGCTTCCTTGCATATTGTTGTCATATTCCATCATATCATTTACTGATTTTCCTGCCAATTCTCTTTCCCAATGAAACTCGTGCAGGAAGTTCCCCATGCCTGTGTAGTCGCTTCTTATGTAGTTTGGCTTCATTCGGCCTGCCCTTTCTGCCTCTCTCTCACTTGTAACTCTAATATGTATTCGAAGCTAACGACCATGTGATCACTAGTTCTCAGATCCTTTCGTATGTGATGTCCTCAATATCTGAAGTACTCATGGTGAATACAAGGTTCAGTCTTGCTAGATCGTCTTCTCCTCACACACAAAAAGAACGAACGAACGAACAAGTGCAGGTAAGATCCCAATGGAATGAGCGGGGAAGACGGGACAGACGAAGAATAGCGCTGGAGAGGAGTGTTCTTAGTCGTAGAAATAGAGCCAGGGCTTAACCCAGCAGCTAAGGCGATCGTGGGACAGACTTGAGAACAGGAATAGCAGGCTCTTCTGTTGGTAAGACTCCAGTGGGGTGAGCAGGGAAGACTGAACAGGCAAAGATTAGCGCTAGAGAGGAGTGTAGAAATTGAGCCAGGGGTTAACCCAGCAGCTAAGGCGAACGTGGGTCAGAGGGACGAACAGCTCAAGGTACCTGTCATAGAATCCAAAGGTTATTTGTAAATAGGGTTAGGAGCAGGATCATACAAGAAGTAGAAAAGATTGTGTTGGTTTGTGGGTCTGCGAATGTCTTCGTCGAGGAGAGAGGTCTAGTAGTCATGTCGTGTCTCAAGTTTGTCTATCTGTCTGTCACTGAGAGTCTTCCAGTACAGATTCAGCGCAGGGATGTCTAACTGGACATGGAGAGATTCGCTTGTGGCGAAGTCCTCCCACCTGACATCAAGCACCCAGCGCAGAGCCTTGTTCTGGACACGCTGCAGTTTAAGTAAGTTTGTTTTGTCTGCAAGAGAGAGGGCTAGATGAGAGTAAGTCATCAGAGGACGTATTAGGAATTTGTAGAGGTGTAGTTTGGTGCGTTGGGAGGCATGTTGCAGCTTGTAGAGGCCCGCAAGGGCCTTACTAGCTATTGCATGCTTTGAGTGAATGTGTCCGTGTAAGCGAAGAAGGTAGTCAAGATTAATGCCAAGGACTGTGACAGATTGTGTGATGGGGATGTAGGTGCGGGTGTCAGCTGTTCTGAGCTCGACAGGTAATGGAGGATCACGTTTCCTATAGCTAAAATATGTAATGCAGGATTTAGCTGCATTGGATTTGATCCTCCATTTTTGTTCCCAGAAGACAATTCTGTCGACCTCATTCTGTGTTTTGTGTGAGAGTGTATCTATATTGGCGTGGGTGATGAGTTGTGTAATGTCGTCTGCATAGGCTAGTGTGATGGAGTTGTGGTATACAGGTGTTGAAATGTCGTTAGTGTATAAAATGTAGAGGGTAGGTGAGAGGACCAATCCCTGGGGTACTCCAGCATTTAGTGTGAACTGTGAAGTAGTCAGAGTAACAATCTTGGAATTTGATTCTCATGGTGCGGCCATCTAGGAAGTTGCAGAGGAGTTTACGAGTAGTGAGAGGCAGGTTAAAGTTAGTGCAGAGTTTGTGTTTGAGCCCTTCATGCTAGACAGTGTCAAAAGCTTTTTCAACGTCTTTTGCAACCAGGGCTGTCCTGTTTCTTTGTTTTGTGTTTATATGGATGTAGTTGAGAATTATTTTAATGGCATCCTGTGTGGATCTGCGAGTTCTGAAGTTCCAGGTATCTGCGAAGGCGATGGTTGATGAGTTTTTCAAGGTGTTTACCCAAAGTTTCGAGGAGGCTGATAGGGCGATAGTTTCTAGGGTCAGAGTGGTCTTTTTTGGGTTTGTTAAGGAGGATAGCGGTAGCAGCTTTGAAGAGTGAAGGGAAATATCCAGAAGCAAGGGAGGCATTGAGGAGGTTTGTGTAGGCAGTAATGATAGAGTCAGGAAGGTGTTTTAGGATAATATGGTTTAGGCCAGAGGCACCAGGAGCCTTGGGAGGAAGGTGTCTGAGGAGAGTTGTAATGTCTGTGTTGGTGAAAGGAGTGTCGAGTTCTTGGAGGAGGTAAGAGAGTCCAGATGGATGTGAATGTCTGGTGTTGTTTAGTGTGTGTGTGTAGTGTTCCAGTGTTCTAGTGTTAGGGTGGGGTGGGTGAGGGTGGAAGATGTTCTCCCAGATGTTTGAAGATGTTAGTAGCAGCCTGGGGGTCTGAGATGTGTGTTGTTGTGGGTGATGTGTTTGAATTTGTTGGTGGGAGTGGTGCCTCTGATTTTTTTGATAAAGTTCCAGAAGGCTTTGGTGTTTTTAATACGCTGTTTGTCTGCTTGTAGTATGAGCTGTGACCAATGAGAGTTGTGGTCTTGGTCTAGACTGTGTAGAATGTTGTTTCTGAGGTAAGTGAGATCTAATCGGACTTGATTAAATCTGTGTGTGTTGTAAAGGAAGCGGTTGTGGTAGCAGATAATTAATCTTCTTGTTCTGATTGAGGGTTTGAAAGAATAACGAGTGGTGTGAGTTTTCTTTGGTATTGCGGTGTTGGCTGCTTGTGTAATGGTGTCCTGGATGAGATCAAGCTGAGTGTCAATGTCAGAAATAGGTTTGTTGTTGTAGTCATAGGTGAGGTTAGTATTATCTATGTGTTGTTTGAAAGCATCCCAGTCTCTTAATTAAATTAACACACACTGTTAAGAATCCCAACCTCTCTTGTGAGTAGGAGAGACCAAGTTATTGCAGGGAACTACAACCCAGGAATGGGTTGTATAACATTAACCACAGGGGACCCACACAGGTGAACAGGTGTATGGACCTTGACCTAATTACAGTACAACAGCGTTGAAAACATAAAGCTGGTCGGATTAGACGGTCTCAAGCTATATGCGGTAATCTTGAAAGGATTGAAGGAAAAATAAGCTGCTCAAAATGTACTAAAATTGAAAAGTTAATAGTTTTCTTTACTGACTTATATGATACTTAAAATTATTTATTATTCTATAAGAAAATACATATATAAAGATTTAAGAAACCCCAATTTCATACAGTTTCTTCAAATGCCAGGTAAAAAAAAAATATTTCGATTAACATACATCAGAGTTTTGGGTTTGAGGCCGATCACAAGAAACATTCTATACTTATAACATGGAAACTATGTAATTGCATAAAAGTTGCAGTTTAAAATTTACACAGCTCAAAAGTGAATGTTCACGAACACTGAACGTTTGAAGCTTAACAAAAATAAAGGCGCTCTCCGGTTATTGCTTGCAGTCTGTTTCTATTTTTTTAATAATGTTAGGAAGGTATCAAATATGCACCAAAAATGTATAACTTTATGAGACTTCATCCTTCATATTAAATGTATCAGGAATGATATGTTGAAGCTGATGGAGCGTTCGTAAGTTGACATAAAATTATTTTCACAGTTTATTTAATAAAACTGATAAACTAAGACATAGTTGTATGTGGCTCAGTAACAACGAGAACTTTGCGTTCATTAAAACACACAAGAGTTAAAACCTTAAGGCAAGTTAAGAGACATTCACCGGTTATCACATGGATTCTGTAGATTCCAAGCTTTGTTTTTTAACAATGTTCATGACCGCCCAACTTCGTACAGGAGTATTCCTTTTATGAACTGTTTTGGTGATCTCTCATCAACTTCGCAACAGCTGGCAAACACGATTGTCTGCGCTGGTCGGCAATAAATTGCTTTTGGGCAAACCACGTTTTGGTTTCTTGCCATCTTCCCACCGCTGTCGTATTTATTTTACACAGTAATGCACACCTAAGCACATTAGTTTCATTCTCTCCATCGTCAATGTAGAATGCATCTTTTTTTTAATGTTTGAAACCAAGCAGCAGAAGCTTTTGGAAGTTATCAGATCCATTGCAGGAGTCTAGGATTGAGTTATATAACTTTGTCCACAGGATACGTACATATGCCAACAGGTATATGAATCTTGTCCTAGGTACTGTGCATCAGCACTCATTGTTTGGAACCTATCCAATAACACCTTGTATAATGAACAAATGGAAAACAATGCAGTCATTGAACGGTACCTCTTAGGGGTACCGTTAAGTGTTTTGTCTCATAAAAAATATCTTTTATATAGAACAGCACTTAAACACGGACACAACAGAAACACATCTTTTATATACGTAAAAACAGAAATGCATTTCTAGACTATCAAAATAGTTTAAAAAAAAATGCAGAATCATCCACTTTTCCTGCCATAGAAAAAAATAGGGCTCACTAACACATTCTCATAATTGGCCTGGCACGGTGCTGAACGCTGCTAATCTAATTTAATGTTACACCCTGCATGGAGGGATGGCGGTGCTTTGATGCCAGCGAGGGAGCTCTCGATCCAAAGAATTTGTGCTATCCATCCCTTTCCTTGATCAAACTTTCTCCCATTCCCAACGAATTTGCAGCTTTCCATGAATATAACCGTAATCTTCAAATTTCATCATCACTAGAATTGCGAGTGATGAGAGAGAGAGAGAGAGAGAGAGAGAGAGAGAGAAGAAGAGAGAGAAGAGGAGAAAGGAAGGAAGAGAAGAGAGAGGAGAGAATAATTCATATTGATTTACGGTAAAAACTGTGGCCAATTTTTATTTGTGAGCGGCACAAAAACACTGGAATGGTAAGAAAGCCACGTAGCTCAGGAAAGAGCATAACCTCTAGGTCTGTTCACTCAGGAACATTGAAAGCTGAGGTCACTCGAAGACAACTGCAGAAGCTGAGGTCACTCGAAGACAGCTGCAGAAGCTGAGGTCACTCGAAGACAGCTGCAGAAGCTGAGGTCACTCGAGACAGCTGCAGAAGCTGAGGTCACTGAAGACAGCTGCAGAAGCTGAGGTCACTGAGACAGCTGCAGAAGTGAGGTCACTGAAGAAGCTGCAGAAGCTGAGGTCACTGAAGACAGCTGCAGAAGCTGAGGTCACTCGAAGACAGCTGCAGAAGCTGAGGTCACTCGAAGACAGCTGCAGAAGCTGAGGTCACTCGAAGACAGCTGCAGAAGCTGAGGTCACTCGAAGACAGCTGCAGAAGCTGAGGTCACTCGAAGACAGCTGCAGAAGCTGAGGTCACTCGAAGACAGCTGCAGAAGCTGAGATCAACATACAAAACATGAGCTCGAGGACAACGCTAGAAGCTGAGGTCACTGGAAGATAACACTAGAAGCTGAGGTCACTCGGAGATAACTTCAGAAGCTGAGATCAACATACAAAACATGAGCTCGAGGACAACGCTAGAAGCTGAGGTCACTGGAAGATAACACTAGAAGCTGAGGTCACTGGAAGATAACACTAGAAGCTGAGGTCACTGGAAGATAACACTAGAAGCTGAGGTCACTGGAAGATAACACTAGAAGCTGAGGTCACTGGAATATAACACTATAAGCTGAGGTCACTGGAAGATAACACTATAAGCTGAGGTCACTGGAAGATAACACTAGAAGCTGAGGTCACTGGAAGATAACACTAGAAGCTGAGGTCACTGGAATATAACACTAGAAGCTGAGGTCACGAGAGGATAACACTAGAAGCTGAGGTCACGAGAGGATAACACTAGAAGCTGAGGTCACGAGAAGATAACACTAGAAGCTGAGGTCACGAGAGGGTAACACTAGAAGCTGAGGTCACGAGAGGATGACACTAGAAGCTGAGGTCACGAGAGGATGACACTAGAAACAGAGGTCACGAGAGGATAACACTAGAAGCTGAGGTCACGAGATGATAACACTAGAAGCTGAGGTCACGAGAGGATAACACTAGAAGCTGAGGTCACGAGAGGATAACACTAGAAGCTGAGGTCACGAGAGTATATAACTAAAAGCTGAGGTCACGAGAGGGTAACACTAGAAGCTGAGGTCACGAGAGGATAACACTAGAAGCTGAGGTCACGAGAGGATAACACTAGAAGCTGAGGTCACGAGAGGATAACACTAGAAGCTGAGGTCACGAGAGGATAACACTAGAAGCTGAGGTCACGAGAGGATAACACTAGAAGCTGAGGTCACGAGAGGGTAACACTAGAAGCTGAGGTCACGAGAGGGTAACACTAGAAGCTGAGGTCACGAGAGGGTAACACTAGAAGCTGAGGTCACGAGAGGATAACACTAGAAGCTGAGGTCACGAAAGGATAACACTAGAAGCTGAGGTCACGAAAGGATAACACTAGAAGCTGAGGTCACGAAAGGATAACACTAGAAGCTGAGGTCACGAAAGGATAACACTAGAAGCTGAGGTCACGAAAGGATAACACTAGAAGCTGAGGTCACGAAAGGATAACACTAGAAGCTGAGGTCACGAAAGGATAACACTAGAAGCTGAGGTCACGAAAGGATAACACTAGAAGCTGAGGTCACGAAAGGATAACACTAGAAGCTGAGGTCACGAGAGGGTAACACTAGAAGCTGAGGTCACGAGAGGATAACACTAGAAGCTGAGGTCACGAGAGGATAACACTAGAAGCTGAGGTCACGAGAGGATAACACTAGAAGCTGAGGTCACGAGAGGATAACACTAGAAGCTTAGGTCACGAGAGGATAACACTAGAAGCTTAGGTCACGAGAGGATAACACTAAAAGCTGAGGTCACGAGAGGATAACACTAAAAGCTGAGGTCACGAGAGGATAACACTAAAAGCTGAGGTCACGAGAGGATAACACTAGAAGCAGAGGTCACGAGATGATATCACTAGAAGCTGAGGTCACGAGAGGATAACACTAGAAGCTGAGATCACGAGAGGATAACACTAGAGCCAGAGCTCACAAGTGAACAAAACTTGAGTTGCTCAACTAAACAACAGATAACCTTTTACTAAAGACAACAGTATGCTCAGCTTATTCAAGACAACAGTACTCTTTTTTAAGACAACGGTTTAGCTTTTTTCAAAACAACAGAGCTCATCTAAGGAAAACAGAGTTCAACTTAGTCAACACAGGAGAGCTCAGCTACAAAAAGGATTAAAAAAAAAATTCTCATCTCTTCACGTATATAAAGATTGTTATGATTTGCAGTGAAATTCTTGTTTACGGAGGGTGCACAGGTCAAAAAGGATTAATTAAACTGTGTGAAAAATTCACTTTATTTCTTATAGCCTTTTGCGATACAGCCAACTAACCTTAGCCATCCCAACCCAAATATATCTAAGAGACAATTTTATGAATACATAGTTTTAAAACACAATTGCCTGAATTTCTCGTACTCTACTTTCTTCCACTCTCTCATTCCCTCTTTCCCTTTCCTCTATCCTCCAATCTCTTTTTATTATGCTTTATCATTCGCTTCCATTCAGAGGAACGATTGTGGTGCGGGTGTCTTGGAGTGAATCATAGTGAGCTTTGTGAAGGAGTATCCCCAGACCACCGTCCAGGTATACTCCCGGTAAGGAATGAGTGTGTTAGTGTAAATGTGGTAGTAATGTACGTGTAATGGCGGGAGTGAATATGGTTGTGATGTGTAGTAATGGAGTGAGTATGGTGAGAGTGTGAGTGTAATGGTGGAGTGTAATGGTGGAGTGAGTGTAATGGTGGAGTGAGTGTAATGGTGGGGTGAGTGTAATGGTGGGGTGAGTGTAATGGTGGAGTGAGTGTAATGGTGGAGTGAGTGTAATGGTGGAGTGAGTGTAATGGTGGAGTGAGTGTAATGGTGGGGTGAGTGTAATGGTGGGGTGAGTGTAGTGGTGGGGTGAGTGTAGTGGTGGGGTGAGTGTAGTGGTGGGGTGAGTGTAGTGGTGGGGTGAGTGTAGTGGTGGGGTGAGTGTAATGGTGGAGTGAGTGTAATGGTGGAGTGAGTGTAATGGTGGAGTGAGTGTAATGGTGGAGTGAGTGTAATGGTGGAGTGAGTGTAATGGTGGAGTGAGTGTAATGGTGGAGTGAGTGTAATGGTGGAGTGAGTGTAATGGTGGAGTGAGTGTAATGGTGGAGTGAGTGTAATGGTGGAGTGAGTGTAATGGTGGAGTGAGTGTAATGGTGGAGTGAGTGTAATGGTGGAGTGAGTGTAATGGTGGAGAGAGTGTAATGGTGGAGGAAGTGTAATGGTGGTGGGAGTGTAATGGTGGAGGGAGTGTAATGGTGGAGGGAATGTAATGGTGGAGGGAGTTTAATGGTGGAGGAAGTGTAATGGTGGAGGGAGTGTAATGGTGGAGGGAGTGTAATGGTGGAGGGAGTGTAATGGTGGAGGGAGTGTAATGGTGGAGGGAGTGTAATGGTGGAGGGAGTGTGGTGTTGGAGTAAATGGAGTAAGTTTCTCCTGCTACGAAGTTTCTTCTCGTGCATTTCTATCTTATTCCCAGTTCATTTTCCTCTTCTAACCAGCTATTATTATACCTAAAGATCGCCTTCTTTCTTTTCTTACCTCAACATCTCCATTTTGAAAGTTTTTTTTTTTAATTTAATCACATTGTTCATGTGATTTCAGTGTAGCCAGGTGATGGGAGACCGTTCCTGCCTTGGCATGATATTCACATAGCAGTCAGTATGTGGCACAATACATAAGGATATCAGTGTGTAGTAACCCTTGAAACCATTGTTGTGTGTGTGTGTGTGTGTGTGTGTGTGTGTGTGTGTGTGTGTGTATGTGTGCTCAGTTATACTGACCTGCTTATAGTTGCAGGGGTCGATTCATAGCTCCTGGCCCCGCCACTTCGCTGGTCACTACTAGGTCCACTCCTTTCTCAATGAGAATTATTGAACCTCTTCTTAAAGATATGTATGGATCCTGCCTCCAATACATCATTCTCCAGATTGTTGACTTCCTGACAACTCTGTGACTCAACAAATACTTCTTAACATCCCTGTGACTCATCTGAGTTGTCTTCCAGCTGTGACCCCTTGTTGTTGTGTCCCATATCTGAAACATTCTGTCCCTATCCACGTTGTCAATTCCTCTCAGTATTTTATACGTCGTTATCATATCCCATCTGTTACTCCTGTTTTCCAGTGGCATCAGGTTGATTTTCCTTGTAACAAAACTAGTCCCTTAGCTCCGGGACTAGTCTTGTTCAAACCTTGCATGTTTGACTAGGTGTGGGTTCTATACTGGTGCTGCATACTCAAATATAGGCCTGGCGAACACAGTGTATAGTGTCTTGAATAACTCCTTATTTAGATGTCGATGCGCTATCCATAGGTTTGCCAGGCGCCCATATACTGCAGCAGTTATTTGGTTGTGTGCCTCAGAAGATGTGCTCGGTATGATGCTTATTACCCAAGATCTTTTTCTTGAGTGAGTTTTGAGCTTGTGGCCTCCTAGGCTCTACTGGCTAGACTACTACTGAGATTAAACTCATGAGCAGTTGTCGGACCAGGCTTGCAGCCTGTTTAGATCTATTTGCAGGCTTATCTGATCCTCGTCCACTTGTATTCATCTCATTAGGCAAATCGTCTGCGAACAGGGACACCTCTGAATCTATCCCTCCTGTTATGTCATTCATATACTAGAAACAGCTCGGGACCGTTGTGAAAATCTACCTGCACATGCACCTATTGACACCTCGTCACGTGAAAGCACACGCTGTTTTATCCTGATATTCCTGCCTGTTCCTCTAGTTTTCAACCAGTCTCTTGTGTGGTACTGTATTGAACACCTGCTTACAGTAAAAAAAGTTGCAGTCTACTCATCCCTGTACTCACCTAGTTGTACTCACCTAGTTGTGGTTGCAGGGGTCGAGACATAGCTCCTGGCCCCGCCTCTTCACTGGCCGCTACTGGGTCACTCTCCCTGCGCCATGTGCTTTATCATACCTCTTCTTAAAGCTATGAATGGAACTTGCCTCCACTACATCACTTCCTAAACTATTCCACTTCCCGACCACTCTGTGACTGAAGAAATACTTCCTAACATCCCTGTGATTCATCTGAGTCTTCAACTTCCAACTGTGTCCCCTTGTTGCTGTGTCCCATCTTTGGAACATTCTGTCTCTATCAACCTTGTCAATTCCTCTCAGTATCTTATATGTCGTTATCATGTCCCCCCTATCTCTCCTGTCCTCCAGTGTCTCAGGTTGATTTTCCTAACCTCTCCTCGTAGGACATACCCTTAGCTCGGGACTAGTCTTGTTGCAAACCTTTGCACTTTCTCTAGTTTCTTTACGTGCTTGGATAAATGTGGGTTCCAAACTGGTGCTGCATACTCCAGTATGGGCCTAACGTACACAGTGTACAGGGTCCTGAACGATTCTTTATTAAGATGTCGGAATGTTGTTCTTAGGTTTGCTAGGCGCCCATATGCTGCAGCAGTTATTTGGTTGATGTGCGCCTCAGGAGATGGGCCTGGTGTTATACTCACCCAAAGATCTTTTTCCTTGATTGAGGTTTGTAGTCTCTGGCCCCCTAGACTGTACTCCGTCTGCGGTCTTCTTTGCCCTTCCCCAATCTTCATGACTTTGCACTTGGTTGGGTTGAACTCCAGGAGCCAATTTCTGGACCAGGCTTGCAGCCTATCCAGATCCCTTTGTAGTTCTGCCTGGTCCTCTTCCGATTGAATTCTTCTCGTTAACTTCACATCATCTGCATACAGGGACACTTCGGAGTCTATTCCTTCCGTCATGTCGTTCACAAACACCAGAAACAGCACCGGTCCTAGGACTGACCCCTGTGGAACCCCACTCGTCACCGGCGCCCACTCTGACACCTCGCCACGTACCATGACACGCTGCTGTCTTCCTGACAGGTATTCCCTGATCCATTGTAGTGCCTTCCCTGTTATCCCTGCCTGGTCCTCCAGCTTCTGCACTAATCTATTGTGTGTGTGTGTGTGTGTGTGTGTGTGTGTGTGTGTACTCACCTATTTGTGGTTGCAGGGGTCGAGTCATAGCTCCTGGCCCCGCCTCTTCACTGATTGCTACTAGGTCCTCTCTCACTCTCTCCCTGCTCCACGAGCTTTATCAAACCTAGTCTTAAAACTATGTATGGTTCCTGCCTCCACTATGTCGCTTTCTAAGCTATTCCACTTCCTGACAACTCTATGACTGAAGAAATACTTCCTAACATCCTTTGACTCATAGGAGTCTTCAACTTCCAATTGTGACCCCTTGTTTCTGTGTCCCTCTCTGGAACATCTTGTCTCTGTCCACCTTATCTATTCCTCGCAGTATTTTATATGTCGTTATCATGTCTCCCCTAACCCTCCTGTCCTCTAGTGTCGTCAGGCCGATTTCCCTTAACCTTTCTTCGTAGGACAATCCCCTTAGCTCTGGGACTAGTCTTGTTGCAAACCTTTGCACTTTCTCTAATTTCTTGACGTGCTTGACCAGGTGTGGGTTCCAAACTGGTGCTGCATACTCCAGTATGGGCCTGACGTATATGGTATACAGAGTCTTGAATGATTCCTTAGTGAGGTATGTGGTGTGTGTTGTGTGTGTGTGTGTGTGTGTGTGTGTGTGTGTGTGTGTGTGTGTGTGTGTGTGTGTGTGTGTGTATATATGTTTTTTTTTTTGGATGGGTGGTTCCTGTTATTTAGGCTGCTAACGGTTAGTAGGCTGTGTTTGTGTACTCACCTATTTGTGGTTGAAAGGGTCCTGGCCCCGCCTCTTCACTGATCGCTTCTAGGTACTCTCTCTCCCTGCTCCATGAGCTTTATCATTCATCATCTTAAAACTATGTATGGTTCCTGACTCCACTACATCACTTGCCATACTATTCCACTTCCTGACAACTCTATGACTAAAGAAATACTTCCTAACATCTCTTTGACTCATCTGAATCTTCAACTTCCAATTATGTTCCCTTGTTTCTGTGTGTGAACATGCATCTGTGTCCGTGTGTGTGTATGTGTGTTTATGAATCACTTCGTATGTACACAATGTATTTGTGTACTTAAATTACTCTGTCAGTTCTAGAAACCTCTTTGTCCAGCTCCTACCCTAATTTGGCAGCTGTGTTAGTGTACGTTTGTTTACTGTCAGTCTTGTCTGACCTGAGCTCCTGCGCGTGCACTCACTAGTGTGTTGGCCTACATGTCGTGACCCAGATTTTCCTACCGATCTTTTCTTCCTTATTAAATGTTAATTGCTCTATGTATGATATTCAGCTCTCCAGAGTAGGGTTTGTGTCCCCCAGCTACCAGTGATGCAGGGACAAACAATAATCACACAACGTGTAATCACAAAAAGATGATTTGTACATCACATCTGATAGAGGTGTCTTGTGGGATTGCTGCTCTGTTGAGGTGTCTTGTGGGATTGCTGCTCTGTTGAGGTGTCTTGTGGGATTGCTGCTCTGTTGAGGTGTCTTGTGGGATTGCTGCTCTGTTGAGGTGTCTTGTGGGATTGCTGCTCTGTTGAGGTGTCTTGTGGGATTGCTGCTCTGTTGAGGTGTCTTGTGGGATTGCTGCTCTGTTGAGGTGTCTTGTGGGATTGCTGCTCTGTTGCATCTGCTTGATGATTCTCGTTGTGATGCCACCTGGTACCTGGGTTCCCCTTCATTTTCTTCTTCTCAGTAATTATTCTATTAACCGTGCTTCAAATACCGCTCTGGGTTTGCACTATGCTATCAGGTGTTAATATTGCAGTTTTATAAATGTAGTGTAAGGAAGCCTCTGGCAAGACAGTTATGGAGTGAATGATGATAAAAGTTTTTCTTTTTAGGGCCACCCTGCCTTGGTGAAAAATGGCCGATGTGTTAAAAAAAATTGTCCACACTTGTTTCAGGAAAACACCAGTCCCGAAAATACTGAATATTTTCCCTTTGATTTTTTCTTTCCTTTCTCCTCAGTTTATGATTGTTTTATTATTCACTAACTCATCTATCCTTATCTCTTATCACACTGGCTTGTGGCAACACCTACACCGGGGTGCCCCGGTGGCCTTGTGGCTAAAGCTCTCGCTTCACAAACGGAGGGCCCGGGTTCGATTCCCGGCGGGGTTGGAACATTTTGACGTGTTTCCTTACACCTGTTGTCATGTTCACCTAGCAGCAAATAGATACCTGGGTGTTAGTCGACTGGTGTGGGTAGCATCCTGGGGGACCAAAAACCACTAAAGATTCACGAGCATTACGTGATGTTGTTACTCCCTCCGGTGTGTGTGTGTACTCACCTAATTGTATTTGCAGGGGTCGAGTCTCAGCTCCTGGCCCCGCCTCTTCGCTGTCTGCTACTGGGTCTCTGCTCTCCCTGCTCCATGAGCTTTATCATACCTTGTCTTAAAACTATGTATGGTTCCTGCCTCCACTATATCTTTCTCTAGTCCATTCCACTTCCTGACTACTCTGTGGCTGAAGAAGTGTTTCCTGACATCCCTTTGACTCATCTGAGTCTTCAGCTTCCAGTTGTGTCCCCTTGTATCTGTGTTTCCTCTCTGAAACAACCTGTCACTATCTACCTTGTCAATTCCCCGCAGTATTTTGTATGTCGTTATCATGTCTCCTCTGACCCTTCTTTCCTCCAGTGTTGTTAGTCCTATTTCCCTCAACCTTTCTTCATAAGACAGACCCCTGAGTTGTGGAACTAGCCTTGTCGCAAACCTTTGCACTTTCTCTAGTTTCCTTACGTGCTTGACCAGGTGTGGGTTCCAGACTGGTGCTGCATATTCTAGTATGGGCCTGACGTACACGGTATACAGTGTCTTGAACGATTCCTTGTTAAGGTAACGGAACGCTAATCTAAGGTTTGCCAGACGCCCATATGCTGCCGCAGTTATCTGGTTGATGTTGCCTCCGGAGACGTGCTAGGCGTTATACCACCCAAGGTCTTTCTCCTTTGCCGAGGTTTGTAGCCTTTGTCCGCCTAGCTTGTACTCTGTCAGCGGTCTTCTTTGCCCTTCTCCGATCCTCATGACTTTGCATTTGGAGGGATTGAATTCGAGAAGCCAACTGCTAGACCAGATGTCGAGCTTGTCCAGGTCTGTTTGCAGCCCTGCCTGGTCCTCTTCTGATGTGATTCTCCTCATTATTTTCACATCATCCGCGAATAGAGACACTTCTGAGTCTATCCCATCCGTCATGTCATTTACATAAACCAGGAATAACACTGGTCCTAGGACTGACCCCTGCGGTACACCACTCGTCACAGGCGCCCACTGTGATACCTCACCACGCACCATGACCCGTTGTTGCCTCCCTTTGAGGTATTCCCTGATCCATTCCAGTGCCCTTCCTGTTATACCTGCTTGTTCTTCCAACTTCTTTACTAATCTCATGTGAGGAACTGTGTCGAAGGCCTTCCTGCAGTCCAGGAAAATGCAATCAACCCACCCTTCTCTCTCCTGCCTTACCTCTGTTACTTTATCATAGAACTCTAGGAGGTTTGTTACACAGGATTTGCCTTCCCGGAATCCATGCTGTCTGGCGTTTATTATCCTGTTCCGCTCAAGGTGTTCCACCATTCTTTTCCTGATGATTTTCCAGGACTTTGCACACTATACATGTAAGTGACACCGGTCTATAGTTTAGTGCCTCTTTCTGTCTCCTTTTTTAAAAATGGGGACTACGTTGGCCTTCTTCCATACCTCAGGTAGCTGCCCAGTTTCAAGGGATGTGTTGAATATTGTGGTAAGTGGCACACTCAGTACCTCAGCTCCTTCCCGAAGAACCCACGGGGAGATATTGTCCGGACCCATCGCCTTTGAGGTATCGAGGTCACTGAGTAACTGCTTCACTTCCTCCTCAGTTGTGTGTAGCCCTCTAGCACTTGGTACATCCCTTGTTGGTGACGAACCATGTCCTGTCTACCCAGCTGCCTTCCTTCCTCCATTGTGAATACTTCCTTAAACCTCAAGTTGAGCTCCTCACATACCTCTTGATCATTACTTGTGAGTTCCCCATCTTCTCTCCTCAGCCTTATCACCTGGTCCTTGACTGTTGTCTTCCTTCTGATGTGACTGAACATCAGTTTCGGGTCGGACTTGACTTTCGATGCTATGTCGTTTTCGTACTGTTTCTGGGCCTCCCTCCGTACTTGTGCATACTCGTTTCTAGCTCTTCTACTAATCTCTTTGTTTACTTGGGTTCTTTGCCTTCTGTACCGTTTCCATTCTCTGATACTCTGTGTGTGTGTGTGTGTGCGCAGCTACGTACATGCATCTGTAAACAGACTACACTATAGAGGTGTAGTCTACTTATTTACTGGAGTAATTAATTACTTCTCTTTCGAATTAAATCTAGTCAAAGAAAATATACATATCAGTTTTTATGTTTATGCATTTCAAGTTTTCACTGTATAGGTTGTATTTAATGTTGTAGAGGCTGCCTTTAACATGTCACATTGTTTACTTTTTCTACAGAATTGTCTGGCTGAGAAGTTCTCAACTTATAGGTTTTCCCTCCACCAAATGTGTTTTTGCAAATTTGAGGAATGAAGAACTGAAGCCGCTTGGTATGGTGAAGGTGGGCGGTGTGATGGTGGTGTGGGCGGTGGGCGTGGTGCTAGCAACCTTCATCTTTCTCACTGAGATATTGTACTTCAAGACCCACCTGCGTTAGGGCCAAGGTCTAGTAGACCAGGCTATTATATAATAACAGAGCAGGAGCACTGCATCAGGTCTTCTAGCCCATCCTGATCAAGTCTTACTCTCGCCCACCCACACCTGCATTGTCTATTTATGTTATGCATTAATTTCATTGCTATGTACTTTTGAAACCAAAGTAAATAATAAATGATCAAACTGCAAATCTGCCTTTTCTGTTTATTTAAAAAATAAATGCAAAATATATTCTCAAAGATCCTGTCTGTTTTGTCGTTTCACAGAATTGTTCTGAAGAATCTCACACACTGCATTCTGGAGTCTAGTGAGCCTATCCATGTATTTTCAAATCATCCACCTTACAAGAATATCTCACAGCTTTGCAGAAATGTCATTAGCAAACTTGTTAATGTGGGGCCAAGAAATTTTTGACAAAGAGTAAATAAAAAAAAGGATCGTGGGTTGATTCATTATATGTATGATTTCCACTAGCTGAAATATCTTAAAATAAACATTTCTGTTTAAGTGGTGATTCATTGCAGAATTTGCGACTGTCAAGAGGAAAATGTATTATGATTAGGCATTCTAAGAGTATGTCACATTATATTCAGCATACGTCACTCACACCCATATATGCTGCCTCCTGACCAGCGAACTAGTACTAAGGGTTTTACGATCAGGGCCCCGTCGTTATACCAGTACCATAGTTTCAACTAACCATTCACAAAGAAGCCCACCAAATCTGTGAAGCGATGTGGGGACACTCGTGAAGCAGCTTTGGCAGACTTGCCTTCCCTGCTGGTCGCCACGGTTCACCTGTCCTGTGCTTGACGTTGCTTCACTGGTCACCGCTCCTTATGTTTGAATTTGCCTCAATGTACATAGCTGTAAGTACTGTACATACTCTATATACACACACTGTAAATACCAGCTTATTTTGGCTAAGGAAATATATTCATTTATTCTCTGCTCTCATTTTGCTCGTTCCTAAGTGGTTATCGCATTACAGCAAGTTGTGCAGGCCATATCTACACCTGTATACCTGGAGTATACCTGGAGAGGGTTCCGGGGGTCAACGCCCTCGCGGCCCGGTCTGGGACCAGGTCTCATGGTGGATCAGGGCCTGATCAACCAGGCTGTTACTGTTGGCCACACGCAAACCGACGTACATGGCCATTATCTCCCTTATTTTTTCCTGTAGCTCTTGGTGGTCATGCCTCTGCATTTGACCTATCCCCCTTCCACCTGCACCCAGCTGCTCTCCCCCTTCACTCCTTGGTCCTGCTTGGTAGGCTGATAGGGCCTTAGCGTAAGTTCCCGTTGGGCCCCTCG